>PVJA010050785.1:0-13147 GCA_004027025.1 Myocastor coypus | reverse complement strand
GAGGAGAGGAGAGGAGAGGAGAGGAGAGGAAAGAAGAGAAGAGAAGAGAAGAGAAGAGAAGAGAAGAGAAGAGAAGAGAAGAGAAGAGAAGAGAAGAGAAGAGAAGAGAAGAGAAGAGAAGAGAAGAGAAGTAATGACAAGTGTGACGGGATGCATGCGCCAACAAGAGGGGCCCAGATGGCAACGCGCCCACCATCACAAAGACTTTGAAAGGCAAGCATGCACCATGCATTCTGACCACACTTCCTGTCTAGCTCAAATGTTGACTTCTGTAGTCAAAGGCATGCTTTTGGTTATTTAAATCATACTTTTTGGTATAGAAAAGTCTGTCCTACATTTTATTATATTTCTCCTATAATCATCCATACTATTGAACTTCGTAGTGAGTACTGTCATTTATTAACTGGTATAATCGGGTGTCAAAGGCCAGTAAAGATCATTTGCAAGACTATCATTCAGCCTCCTGTCTCCCTAAGGATAACTCTTGCTCTAATTTTGTGCTTCATCCACTTACTAAGCCATCCAGAAGAAATCCTTCCTCCCTAGTTGATCTCTGATGGCCAGTTAGCCATCCCCAAAGCCAATGATTTGGTTCACTGGGAATTCTTTCCTTCTTGAGAAAAGGCATTCTAGCTGCAGCTGCAATTCCAAAATAGTCTGTCTAAGGAAAGCTTCATCTCCTTGGATCTTACACACGTTGCTCAGGGTCTCTACTTGTGCTTTATATTACATTATGCAGGAAGTCTTAATTAGAGACCCAAAAGAAAACCTGCTCAAAAGGAGCCTCAAAACTGTCACAACTATAGACAAAATACTGTACCTATATGCACTTTTCTAGGGCCAACGGTCCATCTGCTTAACTTGAATTTTGAAGTTTTGATGAGCTTAGAGGTCTAATAGACAATATCATAAGTGGATAACCAAGAATGATCGGCATGATCAGTAATAATCAGAGTGAATAGAGTTCTTACATCATGCGGTGCGTGTACAGTCACAGCACAGGGCTTCACCACACACCCCATTTTATATATTTAGAAATGCTCTCCACCGCTGCAGCCCCATCCCCCTCCCAACTCGGTTATGTGGCTTTTTAAAAAAATCGCCAAATGTATTGCTCAGAAAAAAAAAAAAAAACTTTTTAACAAAGTTATTATCTTCCAAAAAATAACACTGAAACATTCTACAAGAGTGGTAAGTGACATCTGTTTTAGAAATTATGTAAGAAGGAATTTTAAAAACCATTCTGTCAAATTTGCGATATTTCTCAAATTCTTAAATCACAATTCTAAATAACCATGTCTCCTAGACGACTCAATTTAATGATGAAGAATTAAAGAACCTGCAGGCTATGACTCATCCTCTCTGGCTCATCTATAACATTTAACTGATTTGAAATAAGATGCCAAAAGACTTAACTATGCCATTTTCTCATGAAAATAAAGATGAACAGGAAGGCATACGTGCAACCCAATGCCATTAGAACTTGCTCTCAGAGCTATTTTCGAATGTTCAATATTGCAGCATTCTATACCAATTTATCAGGCACAACTGTTCCATAGGAAAGTCTTACAGATGTCTCCCAGTGTCGATGCAAAGGATGAGTAGGCCCAGTTCACACAGCACTTGTGAAGCACACCATTGCAGGGCAGGGTTGCTGCTGCCTAAACATCCACACCAGCACACCTCACTGGCCCTTCTTTCATGAAAGCACTTGCTGAAGGAGTTCTGAAGCTTGTCAGACTAGGCATGATGAAATCCTTTTTTTTTTTAGTACCAGCATCAAACTCATGACTTTCCACTTGCCAGTGCTAGGCACTGTGCTACTGAGCTACCACTGCAGGCTGCAGAAGTATTTTTTCTCTCCAATAAGTCACATGCCTTAATTCTGTCTTAAATTTATCTTCAATTTAATAACTGGTACTTAATAGTACTAAGTGTGTAGCATAGTTAGCACTAACATGTGTATAAATAGGTAACATATATAGATATAAAATGTGCATCTTCACAAAAGCCTATGAGAACCATAGGTTATTTCCTCATTTTATAATTGTGGAATTGAGAGACAAGGCTAAGGTAGTGTAATAGAGTCAGGATTACCTCCCAAGTAATTCTTCACAAAACTGGATATTGCTACAAAATAATAGGTAGGTAGATAGGTAGGTAGGTAGGTAGGTAGATACATACATACATACATACATACATACATACATACATACATACATATATACATACATACGTACATAAATTGATACATAAATGGATACATAGATGGCTAGACAGATACATAGATGGGTGCATAAATGGATACATAGATAGATGATAGATACATACACACATACATAGATAATAGGTAAACTGATATGTAAACAAATAGATACATAGAGACACATAAATTGATACATAGATAGATAGATACATAGATAGATAGATAGATAGATAGATAGATAGATAGATAGATAGGCATATTTGATCTTCTAAGTAAAAGGGTATTATAGGATTACAGAAGAATGTGCAAGGTTTGCTCCATTGGTTTCTTCCTACACATCCAAATTCAACTAACCCTAAACTGTTGCTTCTTAGGGTTTAGTTCATATTTCCAAAACAAGCTGTCTCGTCACCCCAGTCACTATTAGCAGTAGAAGCTGAGGATTTAACTCACTTGCACATTTCTCACCTGGATCTCATACACTTATGCTTCTCATATTCTCTCAGAACACCTGGACCATGATCTTTGTTTAAATCAAGATGAGGTAAATATTCCCGAGTATTCATCAAGGATAGAAAAAAAATTCTGGGCCAGGGAGATAGCTCCATAGCACAAGTGCCTGCTTGGCAAGTGCAAGTTTGTAAGTTCGAACCCCAGTCACACACACACACACACACACACACACACACACACACACATACACACACACACACAAAATCATGAAAAATATTTCTGTGGCTGTTTCCCTTTTTCTACATTTTTAGATTACTCTGAATTAATAAAGGTCCTTTTATATTTCCTGGTGCTCAGTGATCCTACAAGAAAGCTAAACACTCATTCTTCCAGTCATCTGTAAATATCTAATAATAGCAGTTTCTAACTCTGACACATCTCCTATGCTCCTGTCCGCCCGGAAGACCTCTCCACGACTCTCTTCTCTCCCACCTCAGTCCACTCACTCTCTTTCAAGGCCAGCTACTGAGGAGTCTTCCTAGTGGTACCTTGTTTCAGGAACTTTGTTCATCTTACATTTTAGGAAAGATGGACGCAGTTGTGCTTGTGTGTACAAAATGGCCAGGGGTGTGTTTGTTACCTGATGGGCAGTTTGGAAATGAAGCAAAATTTTGTTGAACACACGGAAGCATTTGTAAACTGAAATAATACTGCATGATGTGTGCTTTTAAAAAATTTATTATTATTATTATTATTATTATTATTATTATTATTATTATTACAATAGTTAATGCAGTATATAATGCTATCTTCATCATAGTTGTTCAGAGTACAAGATGTACGCATGATTTCTCATTTAAACCTCATTAGAACAGATGTTTCTTTTCATTGCACAAAGAGAAAGTAGCTGTACATTTAGTCAAATAGCCCATAACAGTAGTGGATTATCAGCTCCTCTGGCGTTATCAGGGGCTGTTGATTTGAACCTCTTACAAGTCAGCATGTTAATATGGCTTTCCTTTTTATACCTTATGGTTAGACCTCTCTGCTAGATGGTTAAGACCAAGACCTATGTTACAAAGAATATGTAACTTTTGTATCTGACAAGGTCAGTCAGGTCCAAGATTACTCTGGAACCATGTACGGTGATGTGCAACACTTTTGTCAGTGTCAGCTATCTGGATAAGTCCTGGCCAGTGCTTGACCAGTTTGCCCTCTGTGAAAGCCTGAGAAAATATTTTCTGTCTAGGTGACTCTCCTTAGGCGCACTGCACATCATCAATCCCTTTCCTCTGTGGCCCCATAATCTCCTTAAACAGGAAATTTGGGACTCCACTGAGTTATCTGCTGTAACAGCGCAGGTTTTTTTTATGTCCTGTGTTCTCACACTGACCTGGAAGAGCTAGAGCCAAAATATTGGCTATTCTTGTATCCCTTCTTTTTCTCTAATTGTTTGACTGCCAACTTAAGTTGTTAACCCTCCAGAAGAGAAGCTTAATGATATTACTCCCTGTAAGTTAGGCATTTCAGCCTCACATCACTATCTTTGATGCCTTTAAGGTTTTTCTGGCAGAGCACTGCCTCTCTTCCTTCGTCACAGTGCTCCAGGTCCTGTTGAAGCACTTCATGTCATAACCATCAAAATTCTGAACAGACTCCTTTAATTGTTTATTATCATAAAGTACGAATTCTTTGAGACACGACTTTGGTTCTGAATTCTGTAGACCTTGCCACACTATCCTTTGCCTGTAAGCTGCCCACCACCTCTTCATATGCAATGTCCTGCTGAGAAATGTCACTGCTGGTTTTTTGACTTCTCGGTGCTCTGGGGTTTCTTCATGCTGATTTTCACTGGAGTCTTTTTCTTTGGTGTTACTGAGCACACTGGGCCTCTCAGAATATGTATTTCAGTTACTTTTACTTGATAAATTTTATTTAAAATATCTCTGCTAATGATATTTGTTCATTTTCAGTCTTCTTTTTCTGGAATGCCTTTTTGAGGTTTAAACTTTGTGAATTAATCTTTTATTGTCCTAAATCTCTTATATTTTCTTTTTTTACCCTAAACCTGATGGGCTAGACGTTATCTGATAACTCATTCTAACTCCCTTTCAGTCTCCTCTGTTATTTTTCACAGCACACTACTCTTGCCGTACACACAGAATACGTTTCAGAGAAGACCATGTCTAGGTCATCTACTAAGAATGTCCCCTTTTCCCTTCATCACAATGTCTTCACTGTCCTCTGGAATTTCTCTTGCTGCTTGACTTAGTTTTTCATCATGAACGCTTTTTATCAGAAGTCCAGCAACATTTTGTTTTCAGTTCACATTAAATAACACTATTAAAATCATTATAGCTGCTATGTACATGTGTGGGATTCTTTGCAGAGTTATTAACAAGATATTCTTTATTGCAAGACTTTAAGATGTCTCTCACTGGAAGTACTCGTCTCTGGTTTCTTGCTTGGAGGAACTGACCTAGATCCACACATCCTTACATCAGCACTCAGAATTCTGTATTCACTGAGGGAATCAGCACGTTTGAACCACGGGTGGTTCGCGCATGACTGTTTCCATGGGCAGCCTGAGCCACTGGTCATTAGCGATGCAACATAAGAGGATGGAATGCAAATCAGAGATTCGCAGCAGTAACACACATGGGTTATGGCCCCATGGCGAATGTGTTAGTCCTAGTTTACATTGACCTTCTTGAATCTATTCCACTGATATTTTTAAGTTCTAATCTCTTGTGGAGTTCCATGAATAAACAATTGTGCCAGAAAGATAAGTTATCCTTTCTTTGGGTTTCTATTGCATAGTTTTGAAATCTGTGAAATCTGTGAGTGCTTATTTCTTTTTGCATATTACTTTGGGGTGGTTTCAAAAAGGGAGTGGTATAAACTATTACATTTGATCCATTACATGTCCCTGAAGTTAGCAAGGGTTTTCTACATTGTCACCTTTGTCTCTCATTAGGTAAGAGTTCAAGTGACAGAATTAAAATTCCAAAAGGGCTGGATCCCCAGCCCAGTTCTTCCTATTGATGCAGAAAGAAAGAACTGATCTAGGGTGGGTGACCTCCAATAGGGAACCTCCAAATGATATAGGGAAAACTGAACTCCTAACCTGAAAAATACCATGGACGAGTTCGTGTTCTCTAAAACTGAAGAATGAATTTTTGCAACAAATGGAGATAATGAACGGAACATATTTATTGAGGGAAAGAAAGCTCCTGTCTGAGAAAGAGACAGGATAGGGGTCCAAAGTGGGTGTACCCTAGAAGCTGTCTCTTTCAGGGACTTTTTTAGAGGAAAACTTTTGTATAGTCTAAAGTGAAAACCATGGAAACTCGCTTAGGTGGGCATGAGGTGGGGCAAAGCTATGGTCAACCAGTGAGGATACAAGCACCACTGCTCAGGTAAAATTGATTAAGTCTAGGACCAAGCGGGAAAGTGAGTCACATAGCAAGCGGGAGTGAATGCAGAACAGAACTTTATCAGGTAGCCATCCGGTAGTAGTCAGTTTAATGATTCTTCTGGCTCCCTCAGGGTGATGATCAATCTCAGATGTCAATCTTTAAGGAGATCAGCATTTATTAGATCTTTGTTCTTTAGGTCTGGCCCACAGAGGGAGCATCCATCCCTCCTGTAGTTGCTGGATATCTTACCTTCCATATTATCTCCTTTGAGGGCCTACCCCTGTCTGACTGCCTATAATATTTCTATCTAACTTGGCTGCCTGCAACACTGTGTTACCTGTGTCCACGCTACTTCACTGCCCTGCAGTTTCAGAGATTCCCTTCTGTACTGGGCAGGAAATGCAGTATTGGCACACACAGCTGAAGGTGGCAGGAAGAAGAGATGGCAGGCATTGCTGGAGGGAAAGGATGAGCTGCCACTGCCTGTATTTTGTCACTGTAATGGTTAAATTAAAATCTTAATGACAAGTAGGAGGTAACTATGTGGAGGGATGAAGAATCCTTCAGTGTGGGTCGAAAGTGACATGAAAGTCTCTGTGGAAGAGGAGGACTAGCTTGACCAGGGAGCTCAGAATTTTTTTTCTTTTTTTTTTTTTTTTTTTTTTTTTTTTGGTGGGACCAGGGTTCAAACTCACGACCTTGCACTTGCCAGGCAGGCACTTGTGCCACGGAGCTATCTCCCTGGAGCTCAGATTTTACCTGCACAGCTGGGCATTTCTGGAGCTTTTCTGGAGCCTGTGAGTGATGCATGATGAGATGCCAGGGATGAGCTGCAGGTTAAGCAGGAGCCTGGGTCATAGCTCCAGGAAGAGCTGTCAAACATATCCTCAGAGCAGCAGGAGCCTACTTAAGGATTCCGATGAATGTAACATTATTATTCAATTCACTTTTTAAGGTGGCTTTTGTCTCTCTTTGACAGCAGAAATGAGAGACAACTCAGAAATTCTTTGTTAAGAATTCCACCTTGGGAAACCCGCAACACTATCACTAGCTTAGGAAGTGTCTTAGCTGATGTCAGTATGAACTGGCTATAAATAAATAAACAAATAAATAAATAAATAAACAAACAAACAAACTACAGTATCTGTAGACAACAAATCCATTTTCTTAACTTGGCCTTGAATGTAATGCCAAGCAATGCCTAAACATGTTTGTTGCAGCACTATGTGTAATATCAAAATATTGGAAACAAATTTGAAAGCTCAAAGCACTTAAATACATTAGATGCTTCCTCTCAATTTGTAGAATTAGCTTTATTAATTTATAGAGTTACAGCTAAAGTGATGAAAATAAAATTGGTTTATGTAAATAAGATTGTCAAGCTATAAATCTACAGACTGCATGGTTTTGCTTCTTCCCCTTAAGGAGTGGTGTATGTTTAGGTTCAGTAGAAGAATCCTGAGTAAGAAGACTTGAAAGGGCCACACAATCAGTTGTGTTGGTGCAGGTTGGATGAAACAGATCACGTGGATCCTGCACTCAAAACTGAAGCTATTAATGGATTGCTGTTTATATGCACATAGTTACATTCTACCAAATATTTTATGTCAACATGTGAACACACAAACATAAAATATAACTATGAAGGTTTACTTTGAAAAACAGAAAATTTCAGGATAAAGTGCTCCGATTTTTTTTTCTAAAATATTAATGACATGTTATATACCAAAGGGCCTTTACAGGAAAGCTATCTCTAGAAGGGAATTGCTCTAAATGAAAATACTCTCTTCCTACTATATGGCAAGATTTTTCTTCATTACCATTACCTCTATTTCTAAAATACAAGGTGTTAGGTTATTTCCTGTTTTCTACTTCTTTACTCAAAAATGATCATGTGGAAGTTTGTTACAGAGCCTGAACATGTTCAGTAGTCTTCATGCCGTACAAATAGCTGTTACTATCTGTATTGTACTTATGAGAAACTTTGTTTCAAAGCTTTCACCCTAGGACTAATTTCTATAGAAATTGGGTAAATTACCTACAAGAACCGCAGTTGCGTTAGTGAGGCAGTGTGAAATGCATTTTTTTGGGTCTCATGTGTACCTTAGGCCATAGGATCACTGAGGATATGTGATTAATTCAGAATTATAACTACTATTTAAATGGTGGTGTTTTGGTTTACGATTTCTATCCAACAGATATAATTAAGTCAATATAATTAAATGAACCTATGATAAAAAAAAAAAACAAATAGCAAATAACATATCTTTCCAATGCACTTAAATTTCTTTCATTATCATTGAGCAGGTTAAGTTCGCTGATGAATGCTCTATAGTGAAATAAGATAATGAAAATGTATTTGCCCACTGGGCCCTAATGCATAGCAAGACTTTAAAAGTATGCTTAAAAAGAACTTCACTCAAGAAAAAGAGGAAAACCATCTTGTAGCAGTTTAATAGAATTATATCATTGTAATATTTAAATGGAATTTAGTAGTGAGACATTCCCAAGCTCAAGTTTTACAGCATGCTTACTGTGAAAAGGTAGCTATATAAATGAGTACCTTTGTACACCTTCAAATCTTTCACTTTAATTGGCCTTACCAGTTGCTAAACTCACTACAAAAATTAATTAAGTATCAAGATATAAAAAGACTTACCTAACAGGAAAAAAAACATTATGGTTTATTTGGGTTCTGTTGATATGGAAAACAAAAAGATGCCCTCCTGGGAGAGTACAAGTGCATCCAACCCAAGACAATGTGACGGCAGGCTAATTAGACCCTAAACCCCAGATGGTTGAACTGCCTTCTTGTGAGAAGCTCCCAGAAACAAGCGCTCTCTCTCTCTCTCTCTCTCTCTCTCTCTCTCTCTCTCTCTCTCTCTCTCTCTGAAGCCTCCCTTCCCAGGAAACTCACCAGGGACCTCTATATCACCATGGTCCCATATGCTCTGAGTCACACAGGTAGGGGCAGGGATGTCCCCCGGAAGTCTCTTCCCTGTAGTCTTCTGAGGCTTTGAGTGTGCACAATGTGTTAAAGCTTCTCATACAACTACACTGATGAAACAACACAGCAGAGGAAATGAAAGTCAAGACCCACAGCGTCTTCTCTAATCAGTGGCAAGGTGTTGGTTGGCATCTATACAGAATAAAAGCATCACCTTTGAAAGAGACTCACATAAACATGGTCTAGCAATGTAACATCAGATTCCCTGGAATGGCAAACAGGCTGATGATAAATGTTGCCAAGGTAAATGATTTGCCTAAAGAACAATTCACAGAGCTAGACATGAACCTCAGTGTTAAAAGCCCACATCCTCCAGGATATGGAGTCCTGGATTCAGTACCCAGCACCCCTCCTCCTCCATCCCCCCAACACACACATTCCCTAATAGTATTCCTAGTCCTCTTTTCATCTCTGTGAACAGTTATAACTACCAGTTGGCTGTGAAAGCACAGTGCTTATCCTGTGGAATGTTGTTATTAAATAATGAAAAGTAGACCTTAACCAATAAATGTACAATCTCTGTAGGAGATCTTTAAAACATCATATTTACCCTGGAAATTAAAATGTGTACTGTTCACATGAAACTCACCAGGAATGAGGCTATGTCCTCATCACCCCAAAATCCATGTATAACTTTCTAAAGGGCCTCCTTGTCTTCGCCCTAGTCTCAGTGGTTACTTACATACTAGCCTATACATAAAAATGTGAATTTTCAGAGTAAATTCTCTAGTTGTCACCTAGACATTTCTAGCAGGGCTGATGCTACCAGAGCCTTCTTTAGTCCTGGAAGGAACATCATCCCCTGCCCAGAAGTAAGGGAATACAGTGCCACTGGCCTACTTAGCTAGAGGCAGCAGAAGCTACCTGCTAGACACAGCAACAACACTGGGCCTGGCTGCGGCAGTGGCAAAGGCACCAGTTAGCTGCCCGGTTGTCTCATGGGGGTGGGGGGCACAGCTCTGCCCCTAGAGGGAAGTGGAGAGAAATCAGCCAGAGAGTTACCCTGAAACTGGAACACTGGCTAGGATTTACACTCTTAGTGTGCCCTGGGGTGAAAGATGGCACATGCTAGCAGAGTAGGGTGGGCAAAAGGAGAGCTAAGTTCCCTGGCTACCCAAAGACTGGGGAAGCAGCAAGAAAGGCTCCTCGCGGAGTCGTGATTTCCAGCATCTTCCCTCCTGGCAGAAATGTGGTTCTAAGTGTCACTCGCTCTGTTGCTAGATGGTTAATAAACTTCAGCGTGGTATTTTAGGAACTGTGGCAAAGCACCTCCCTTCCAGCATGTTCTTTAGGAAAGGGCTGAAGTGAGCAAAAATGCTAAGGATCTGTTGACGATTCCTGACACACTACTCCTCCTGTGGAAGAACAGTTACTGCCAGAACCGACTCTCGTGTCTTTTTTTCTTCCATTTAGCTATATTATTCATGTGCTAATGGTTTTAGAAAAGCTTAAACTGGTACGGAGATCATGCAAAAACATCAGTGAAATAATAAGATGTGAAGGTCTTCAAAGCACAAATAAGTGTATGATTACCTGTAGTTTGCTTTAGACGACCAGTGTATACTGGAATTATGTTTCAAAGCCTATTTTCACATGTTTTTCTACCTTGAAAATTCTACACAGTCATGACGACTTAATCTATGTCCTTCATTTTCTTTCTTCCGCTTGTGCCAGGGAAGCCCAGCATCCCAGGTTACTCTCTGCGGAGACTCCTCCAGAGCATCAGCTCACTCTCTTCGTCATCTCCCATTTCCTTAAGGGACATGACGAGATCCCAGCAGCCCGCCACTGCAAAGCCCTCTTGTGTTTAGCAACAATGTTGGCTTTTAAAGAGAGATTTTTCTGTCACAAGATTTGTCTTAGAAAATTTGGAGAAACTCTGATGGTGTGAGCATTCAGTGACCTGGCCACAGGACTCTAAAATTCACGTCAGGTGGCCCTTGGGTCTCTATCCAGTGAATGGGGGAAAAGTGAGATTATTTTATACAAGCTCCCATTTTGGAAAGGATCACCCAGCTCACACTACAGAAGAAACTAACGTCATGTGCCAATCTTGTAATTTAATGTGAAACTAGATCAATAACGTCAGCATGTTACCTGCAGATTGCTTCTATTAAACATTACACGTTGCTGGAATTGTACCTTATTTTCACTTTTAATGATAAAAGCTCTTTCATTTAAAAGAATTGTGTGCGTTGCAACATTTTTGCCTGGGGAACGGAAAGGAACAGTGCTCAAGACTTGGCTCCCAACTGAAGATTTACGGAACGTGACAGTCTGGTTGGACTTAAAACAAGGTCATTTGTAAGTTTGCTCCTCTAAGTAGCTTCCTAGCAGCCAGAACATGTTTATTTACTAGGTCCCTTTAGGATGAATATTCTTTCAATTTCTTAATGATCTACACAACACAATGTCATCAGCTTTTCTAAGTCCTAGATTTTTCCCATGTGTTTTGCAAATAAGTATTTTAGACACATCCACAAATCCCTTCACGCTATGCATACACAACACCTGGTACTGCTTTCCAAGATGCTATGTACCGCAGAAAAGCAGGAGGTGGTCGCTCTGAGCGTCCCTAGGCAGAGAACCCTGAGGGTTTTCCACGCTCACGTCATTCAGAACTGTGGACAGCTCCAAGGAGAGCCAGCGCTTTGCTTGCTTTCGGAGCCCAAAATAATGCTGCTTTTCATTGCTCTGTTAAAACTGTTTCGCACACACACACACACACACACACACACACTTCTTTAGATGATTCGTTTTTGCTTTTGTTTTGGCGGACAAGTCCAATTTAAAAAGATAAATACCATGCACAGTGACTAGTTTGGGGCTTTTAAGTGGGCAGCCCAGCCGTGCTCAGGAGAACACAACGTAACTGAGCAGCATACGCGCGCTAATAAGAGGATCTACTTGGCGACCTTCATTTGACAATCTCTAAACATGCTTAAAACCCAGCGACTATTTGGGCGGCAAATAAGATCGGGGCACGTCTTCCTATGCGTTCTCCGAAGCAGAGTTCTGTTCTCAGCTCTCCCACCTTCCCTCTGGAGGTGGAAAACGGGAAAGAGATCTTCTAAGCACGCTGGGAGTCAAGGTCAAAAAAGGGTGTCGCTCTGTTTCGGGCTGGGGCTCTGGGAACGCCCTGCTCTGTCTCGGGAACTCTGGCTGGCCGCGGACTCCTGCCCAGGCACCTGCTCGTCCACGGCTCCGTCCCGGCCTGCACGGGCGCGCGTGTGCGCATGGGTGTGCGCGCGTGTGCATGGGTGCGTACGCAGGTGCCCTGTCCCCGACACGCGCGGCTCCCAAGTAAAGTTTGCCCGCTCCGACTTCGCCCCGCCCTGCGGCCCCGCGCGGCCTCACCTGAAGTCGCTGTAGGGGTGGATGATCCAGAAGCCGGCGGTCTTCACCCTCTCCTGCTCTTTCTCCACCGCCTTCTGGCTCCCGAACATGCGAAGGGAGAATTTGTTGACGCCGGGCTGCAGCATGGAGGTGAACTGGCGCTGCATGAAGCCATAGGGCCGCCGCGGGCCCGCCGCGTCCTCCCCGCCCGTTTCGCCGCCACCGCCGTCCGCCTTGAAGCTCACGGAGTTGCCGAGCTCCTTGGTGCCCGCCGCGGACCCCGGCGGGGTCCCCATCCGCTTCTCGGCGGCCGCCCTGGCGGGGAAGCCGCCGCCGCCCTCGTCCCGGCCGCGGGGCGCCGCGTTGGGCTTCGCGCCGCCCTCCATGCCCGGGCTCGCGGCGAGCCGAGGGGACGCGGCTCCGGGCCCGCCCGCCCGTCGCGGCGGCGGCTGCTGCTTCCCGCCCGCCGCCCGCCGCTCGCTGCACCTCGCTCCGCCCGCGCTGCCTCGGACGCCGCGCCGAGAGCCGGGAGGGAGGAGGAGGAGACACGCGGCGCCGCCGCGCTGCCCCCTGCCGGCGGGAGCGGAGGGCGAGGGGCGGGGAGAGACGGGGCGCCAGGGGAGATCGGGAGCGACAGAGCGGTGGGGAGCGATGGGGCGACGGGGGAGGGGAGCGAGATGGGAGAGATGGGGAGATCGGGAGAAACGGGAAGACGGGGGTGGGAAG
>PVJA010050784.1:0-13128 GCA_004027025.1 Myocastor coypus | reverse complement strand
TGCAGCTCAGGCTGGCCTTGAGCTCACTTTTGTAGCCCAGGCTAGTCTCGAACTCTCACCGATCCTCCTGCCTCAGCCTCCTGAGTGCTGAGATTACAGGCATGCGCCAAGAGGAAACATTTCTGAGGACACAGAAAGCTGCGTATCAAATTAAAATGCAGAAGATCCTGGGAATCGGCTTCTATAAATTCTACCATACAGCATTTCAATCTGATGAACCTTCAGGTCCCTGGGTTACAGCATGTGCGAGAAACCTACAAGAAAGCCGGTCATGCCAAACACAGCAGAGCCAGCCAAGCTCAGAGCAAGCGCTTATTTCCAGACCTAAGGCATTTCCAGTAAGCAAATGGAGAGGGAACAGCGGACGCACGCTGCTCTGTGCTTCCTGGGCTTGTCACACTACACGTTCACAGCCCTCCCCTCCCCCGCCCCAGCTCATCACCTCGGTCAGTCTGAATCATGGAAACTGCAGAATGGGCAGAGGCATCTGCCTCCTTGGTCCCGCCCGCCAGCTTTTAGTTGTCCCTGCCTCCCTGCTGTGCTCTGATTCTAGAGAGATGAGCACGAAGAGAAAAGGGCCAAGAGAACAAAAGGACACAACAGAGCAGCAACGATGGACTGTCCCATGCCGAGCGCTGTCAGATGTCCACGGATTATTCCACACGCCCTGGAAAATACACTGAGACAGGTAGCACTGATCCCAACTCGCAGAGGACTAGGAAGCCAGGCAGAGCAACAGGGCTGCCCAGTGCCCCAGAGACCCAGTTTTCCCAGCTCTAGCCCTAATGAGTACAACAGCTAAGGTGTGATTTATATGAAGCATAGATATTCGTAAGAAAAATATTTAGCACGCACACAAAACCACGCAGAGCATGACTGTCTCCTCACAAAATGCAGCTTTGCCATCTCATCCAGGACTACTGAGCAGATAGATTCCAAAACTTTGCAAAGCAGCCCCTCCCTTCTTAATGGCACGCCACTCTTTACAGGCAAGCTCCTCTCTCACTCATTCCTCCAATTATTTTTCCCGGAAACTGCACCTGGCAAAAGCAGCTTGTGTCCAACAATCCAAAGCCACTTATTTTGGTTCCAGCCCTCCATCTTTCTCTTTCTACCTGAAGGTCAGAAAGACAATATTTATAAAATTGATTTTCAAGGGAATCTGCAACCCAGCAGCACCAGTACCTCTTTGTTATAAAATCAAAAATCTTGAAATGCGCTTCCAAACTAATCAAGCAGAACTTTCAGTGCGGATGAAACCCATGGGTCTGTCTGTCAGCTCTTGAGGACTTCTCATGCAGTCACTGGTTGGAGAACCACTGGATTAGACACTCCGATTTTGAGAGTTGGCCACACCTAAACTACCCTGGTTTCGTTGAGCTGCATGACCTTATTTTTTTTTTTAAAGATTTATTTTTTATTTTATTTTATTGTTTTCTGAACTTTTGTTTGTTTGTTTGTTTATTTATTTATTTATTTATTTATTTATTTATTTATTTATTTTTGGCTTTTTGAGACAGGGTCTCACTGTGCAGTTCAGGCTGGCTTTGAGCTCACTTTTGTAGCCCAGGCTGGTCTCGAACTCACAGCGATCCTCCTGCCTCAGCCTCCCAAGTGCTGGGATTACAGGCGTGAGCCACCACGCCCGGCTTGTTTATTTATTTTTATGGCCAGCTCAGCCCACCCCAAGGGAAGGGCTGGCGCAGCATATGGTGCCGGGGATTGAACCAAGTTCCCTGAAGTCACCCAAACTTTCCCAAGCAGGTGCTTTAGACCACTGAGCCATCCCACCAGGCCCTGAGCTTCATGACTTTAGCGCATTGCTTGTACTCATTCCTCAGCTAGCTTCCCCATCACTAACGGGGACATCACGGGCATCTACCCACAGGCTGTCTTCAGGGTTGATGCGGACAAGGCCTGTCAGGTATGTAATATGTTTGGCACACTACTGAACATGCAGAGGGCACTAATATGCAACTGTCATGTGGTATAGACCCAGGGCACATACACACATATCACACTCACATACCAGACACGTACAATATGCAGAGATCACATAGACATACCATGCACTTGACACATAATAGTCCTTGCACACAGATGTCCAAGACACATACAGAGCACACTGTTAACACCCATCCTCCCCGCACATACGTCCTGTACTCACATTTACAAACACAGCCCACACTCATAACCCAAAGCAACAGATCAACCCACAGCACACACAGACAACGCGTGCTCATGTCCCAGACATCTTCTGAGCACTAGCTGCCTGCTCCAATATAGCCTGTGCCAGCCTTTCTATGATACTTGGTAGGATTCTGGCACCCGCAGCTGCAAACCTGCATCTCCTAGAGGCAGCGCCCCCAGGCACTGCGCCCTCTCAGCAAGGGGCCTCACAGCCTTCCAGTGTGACACTGAGGGCTCAGGAAGGGGGCGCTCAGTGTGACTGCCAGGCCAGAACTGCCCATCTCAGTCCAGAAGCAACAGTGCCCACCCTCCGCAGGTTTTCATGCCCCCAGCTCACCAGCAGTTAGCATGCCTGGATTTTAGCCTTCCCTTCACACTGCAGGAGCCCTGGCTTCAGGTCTGGTCCTCACTCAGTCAGCAGCACTCCAGCCCGCTTGTGGGCAGGCAACTTGCCAGGTATATCACATTTCCGTAAAACACCCTAGAAAGGATGGGTAGGAAGAGGGGAAGGCCCAGAGGCACAGCACAAGGCCCAGAGGGATTTCCTAGTGGACAGTGGAAAGATCAAGCTATCTCTGGAGCAATGAAAATAAACGCTCTTAGGCCCAGACCTTGAGTGCCTCAGTTTCCCCTTGGAGGGTCTTGAGCTTCTTGTAACCTCTGCTCACTCATTCCTTATCTATAAAGTGGGAAGTAGTAATCCCACCTTCACGGGGGTTGTGAAGATTTAAATAGTAATGCAGGCAAAGTCCTCAGAATAGCCTGGCTCATTGTAATGAAGCCTCAGTAAATGTGGGCTATTTTAGTCTAGTTTCAGAAAGCAGAAGCAGGAGACAAGGTAGAAAAAGATGTGCTGAAATTACATCCGTGTTTGGTTTTCATTCAATAAAAATTTGAACGGTAATTTTTTTTCAAGACACAATGTTCACGAGTGCCCTGCCAGCCTTGCCCCAGTGCAGAAGCTTCCAAACACCCCAGTGCCCACTAACAGAGGGTTCTTTTTTTTTTTTTTTTTTTTTTCAGTACCAGGGATTGAACTCAGAACCTTATGCTTGCCAGGCAAGTGCTTATGCTGCTGAGCTATAACCCCAGCCCTTAGAGGATTCTATCTTGCAAAGCAATGAGCATTCTCATCACTGAGAATGTTCAGGCAGAGGGTGGTGTGGTCTCCCTTATCTGGGACACACTGCCTTTTGCCCCTAGGACCCTAGTGTCTCCTTATGCCCAGGCAGGATATGTGTTACTTTAATCTACAGAGGCTAATTATAAGAGGCAGAGAGGGATCAGAGGACCAGGAGGTGGACCTCACCGCAGGTCTGATTTGTGCCTCTGCACTGCGACTGTTGCTCCCATAGCACCTCTCCCAGTCTGGGCTTCCACATCAGTACTTCTAAAGAAAACTGCTTCACCAGAGAATTCTGTGAAATGAGAACTGATGAAATAGCTCATTGGAGAAATGCTCATGCTTTCTTCATAGATGCAGTCTCGCTGAAGTAATGAAAGAAAAGCTACTTTGGAAAAATAAGTATGTCACTTGTTTATGTTTGAGGAATGAGCTCAGAAGGACGCCTAGAAAAATAGGGGCCTTGTCTAGGGACTTCTCAGGAACACCTGCGTGACACAATACCTATCCACCAGCAGAAGTTCAAAACTGCGAGTGCCATTAAGGACTCAAAGGTTACCCCCTAGAGCTGGGGAGGTAGGTCGGAGGTAGAACACTTGTCATCCGTGTTGGATGCTCTGGGTTCAATCCCTAGTACTGTAAAGCAAATGACATCAGAAAAGGCAGCTTATGTTCTGTGTGAGTATAGGAAAGGGTGACACTGAAGACTGGGCAACAGCAACACAAAATGAAACTATGGAACATAGGGGACAGTGGCATGCTTTACGACAGGAAGAAGCAAGTTCCTAGTCAGTAAAGTTATCCAAAAAGATACTGGCCAGGTCAGTGCCAGGCTTTGAGAAGGTGTCTGATAGAGCATGCGCATGATGGGTTGGGTGGGTCTGGTCTCTCCAACCACAGCACACCAGGGCCCACATTCAGATAGTACGTGCTGGCTCAGCATCTGACCCAAAGACCTCCCATGAAAGAGCCACCAGGAAAACAAACAAACGAGATTCCCAGGCCCCTGAGCCAGATCTTCTCAGCTCCAAATGACATGGGACATTCATGTCTAAGTGTATGCTGAGTGTAGCTGCCTCTAATGCCACCCTGCTGGGGAAAACAGCCACAGAAAGAATAACGGAGCTGACAACAAGATGAATACATTTATTTCCCATTCCTGTGAACCAAAGAGAAGAGCACGTACCTGGGAAGGAATCACCAAGTGATTCTTTCTCAAGAACCAAGTTCCTTTTCCATTAGAGTTAGATAAATTGCTTAAGTTTATAAACTATAGTGTATAAGGAACCTGGTCTGAGTGTTACTTAGAACAGGACCTCTGGGACTGAATGTGAAAGTGTGTGTGTGTATGTGTGTGTGTGGTTTTATCCATGCAGCATTCAGATAGCTGCTAGCATTTGTTTTTATCATTTAATTCAACTTTCAGAGACACAAGCCTTAAGCTTCTCCTCTGTAAAACCAAGATACTAAATCTATCCAAGGGTAGCATAGGCAGTGGACAACAGATTGCGACCATAATATACAATTCAAGTCACGATCAGTAACCTTTAATATTCATAACTAATGGTATGAATATTCCATTTGAATTTGTCTTGAACTTTCATTATCAGCTTTCATTGAGGTTGTCTCTCTCTTTTTTATTTTAATTATTTATTTATTTATCTACTTATTTGCATATAGTACAGAATTTCAAAACCAGAAAGATTTAACAATGGTTATATTACATATTTTCATCATCGGATCAGTTTAGATTGATAGATATCAGTGTATAAGATTGATCAAACAACACATTAACACTTTCAGTAAACATTAATTTTTTTAAACAGTTGACACACTGCACATTGTCCTCACAATAGTTATAAAGAACACAGCGTGTGGGCATGACCCACCTGCCTACTGATGTTGCTAAAGAAAGAAAAAAAAAAAAAAGAAAAGAAAAAAATTCTTCTCTTTGAATTAAGAGGAAGCAGATGCATACACAGTCCAATGTTCCACAATTGCAGTGGGCCACCAGTGAAACTTACAACGTTGGAGGCTATTGATCCAAGCCTCCTACAGCTCATCTCACCAATCTAGCTCTGCATTCCACGCCTTTTTTTTGCTGGGTGATCAAGGGCAAGTCAAAGCAAGACCTGTATAACAAAACAATCATCTTTTGTATCTTCCAAGGTCAAATCCCCTCAGGATTTGGAACCATATACAGTGCTTTGCAGAACTGTTGTCAGTGTCAGCCTATGGGACGAGTCACGGCCATTGCTTGGCCAGTTTGCTTTCTGTGAAAGCCTGAGAGAATGTTTTTCTTTGGGTGACTCTCCTTAGACACACTACAATTCATTTATCCCTTTTCTCTGAGGTCCCATAATCTCCTTGACCAGAAAATTCGAGACACCTCTGAGTTATAGGATATTACAACACAGGTTCTCTTATGTCCTGAGTCCTTACTGACCTTGAAGGGCTAGGACCAAAATATTGGCTATCCTCATAGTCCTTCTTTTTCTCCACTTTTGGTCTGTTAACTTACATTCTCAACCCTCCAGCAGAAAAGCTTAAATGATACTATTACTCTATAACATAGGTACTTGAGCTTATCATCACTGGCTTCCTGAATATCAAACATCTTTGACTTAGCTTGGAATTGATATTTTCTGACAATCATTGATATTCTAATAACTCTCCATAGAATGTGATATAAGTAGTTACATAATTTTTACACAGATATTTGGAAATTCAAGGAAATACAAAATTATAGCCTGTCAAGCCTATGGTACTTGGCTCAGTCTCTTACTTTCAACTAATACTCTCGAGAGAGAGTATAACTAACTGAGTTTACACTGGGAGCAGTACACATCAAAAAGAGGAGAGTGACACGCATTCCAAGCATAGTTTTAGTGTTACATGGTGCTATGATCAGTGTGATGAACCTTTTGAAGATTCTTAGGACAAATATCTTATAAAAAAAGGAAATATATCAGGAGCAAAGCCATGCACTTATGTACACAGGATGATTAAGAGGTTTTTCCCTCTTAGTCTACATTTTATTCTCTTATTATGCAGAATGGTCTGTACAAACGCATTTAAAACTGAACAATATAGTGGGCACACAAAAGGAAAACACTCCTTGGGGCTGGGGAGGTAGCTCGCTAGAATACGTGCTTGCCTGGAAAGCATAAGGTCCTGAGTTCACTCCCCAGTACCGGAAAAAAAGAAAGCACTTCTCTGTTCCAAAACTGGTTTCTTTCTCTAACTAATGGGGCCATCTGTTCCTTACATTGGTACGAGATTGTGCCTACCTACTCTATGGTCTGGAGTCTGGACATCAGTTGAGTATTGGTCTTCACTTCTCCCTCTCCATCACCTCAATGATAGTTAATTGTTCATTCTCACCATGTTTGCCTGCTCAAGTCAAACTCCTCTCTACCTCTAAAATTTTCAACTTAGAAATGCAGTCACCATCCTCTCCCCTAGGTTACCTCGCCTCTGTGGTGTTGGCTGCTTTGCAGGATGTTCTGGTTTGTATCTATTTGTCCCCCCAAAGCCTCATGTAAATCATGGAGCTGTCAAGCTCGGGTGCAGGGGCAGGGCTTGAGGAGGCGTGGCCAAGAGAAGCAGGAACCCTTAAACTGACAGCCCGTGCTGTCAAGAGGTCCTCCCCTCCCCCAGGCGGCAGTCTCTCAGAGGTATGGAACAGATCATCCCTGACATGGCAGTGTCCCAACCCCTCCTCCAGATCCTATAAAGCAGAGGCAGGGTCTTGAAACCTCCAGTAACTGTGAGCTAAATAAACCTTTCCTTCCCTAAGTTTGTGTGTCAGGTATTTATCCAAGCAACAAGAGAAAAGTAACTAAGACACATGGCCTTAGCTACCTTTGGCACATGCTCCACGCCTCTTTAGATCACAGAGAAATTCATGCTTTGCTCCTTCCAGACCTTATCACTGATTCCTCTTTGCCACATGACTAAAAGAGGCCTTAATGACTCCGTTATTCTCCACACACAGTGCTTTCCCAGGTTCCAGACCTCAGATCCCAGTTCCCATGATCCACTGAGCACCGGCCCTTTCATGTCATGAAAACCCAAAGAAGCAGGCCTCCCTCTTAATTTTGGAAGATCTGGGTCCCTGAGGGCTTGGACCCTATGTCAACTGACATTGAATTAGTCATATATATGTTTAAAAATAGATAAAATTTTAAATGAGTTTCATTTCCCAAAATATTTTAGAGTATTCTTTATGTCCTCAGAAGAAAGTTGACAAAGTTATTCTAGAAAACAACATGATCCCCCAGTACCTTATAAGGAAAACAAATTTCAAACATGTTTTCTTATAAATTTTCTTTAAAACTTTAATGTTCAAAGAATATGGATTTGATAGTATAAATGAATATGAAAAAGGCCTTCTAGGCCTTCTGCACATCAGCATTTACTTTATGAAAAGGAACAAAAAAAGATTGCGCTCAGAAGACAATGATGTCAGAATTATTGTATGAGGAGGAAAGGGGTGTAAATGTGCCCCTGGACGTCCAGTGAGGAAGGGCGTGTGTAGTCCCATCCCCTTGTCACTCTGGACTCTAAGAGGAGCAGCTCTATATTCGGCTAGCATCCTTTTCCCCACCCTTGCTCCACGAGACCACTCTGATGAAACAAACTGCTCCATTTCCATCCTTGATGTGAGCACAGTAAGAGAATCTACTCAATATTCAGGCAGCTGATACTGCTGGGAATGAAATTTAGCACTTTTCATCAAGGAAGGGATTCCCTAAGATATACTCTTTCTTACTGGGAGAGTATTTCCTTCATGTCCAGTGATTCCAACCCTGGGTCTCACCTCTGTGTGGTCCACCACAAAGTCACCTAGCATTTCCAAGCTTCTGTGCCCACCTCCAGAACCTGGCCAACACTGTCCACTTAGGGCAGCAGCTGAGAGCCAACCCCAACAAATGTGGCCTGCCAGTCCTGGAGAGCATCCTGGGGAGATAGAAGTCTCCATGACCCAAGTGTTTAGAACTGTGCAGAGACTCTGATGCAGATGACTAAGCCAAAGTCCTAGGGCTAGTACAAGCAAAACACAGAATAGCAACCTGAGAGCTAGTCACAGCTGTGGTCCAGGGATAGGTGCCAAGACTAAGGACACAGAAAGAAGGCACTCCTGCCTCGTGGTCGAGCCTGTGACACACAGCGTCAGTTCACTATGCATGAACTTAATCTCCCTGGTTTGATTTCCCCAACCTCAAGTTGCTTTGACGCTTTGTATATAATAAATGGGTAACATTATTAAGGTAAAGAACACATCACCAATAACATACTTCAAAGTTCTCCCCGCAGTACGAACACCTTTAGCTTATTTTTGCCACTTTCTGAAATAATGTTGTAATGCTCTTTTATGTCTTTACAAGGTGTGATAAAAATATGGCGAACCTTTGCGATTTTATTTAGGGAAAAAATTGCTCAAAATAAAGGAACAACTGGGACGAAGGAAAGGATAAAGGAAGAAGGAAGGGAAAATATATTTGTATGCACACAGGATAGCTTGGCTAGTTGCACTGCTGATGTCTACTGGTCTGTGCAAAGGAGCCATTAATGCAGGGTTTTGTTTCTTTTTTTTTTTTTTTCATTTTTAAAATTTTTTGACCAATTCTGCCTGCTTGCATCTGGTGACCTGAAAACATAATTTGAAGACAACAATATGCAATGTAACAGTCATTTTGAATTCCTATCATCTTGGTGAGTGAAATTCTGTATTATTTCTAGTGCTTTTTAACTATTTTGCATTCTTTAAAAAATAAAAAATTAATAAAAATTTAAAAAATGAAAATTTTTAAAAAATGTGGTGAACACTGCTGTTCGGGTCCATCTGGGAGGAAGGTAGGCTTGTGAAGGGCTTAGCACAGCGAGTCCTCATCTGTCCTAGTCACTCGCTCACCAGCTCTGGCTCTGTAGACCTTCTGGCCCTGCCCCAAATCACAGTGATCAAGAAAGGTAAATGTTGCCCTTTCCTGTGAGGTGTGAGCGGTGCGAGGCGAGGAGTTAGGGTGCTGGGCTTCTCGTTTTCATCGCGTAGACAACTCTACCGCCAACATGGCCAATGTTCCTAAAACTCGAAGGACTTTCTGTAAGAAGTGTGGCAAGCATCAGCTCACAAAGTGACCCAGTATAAGAAGGGCAAGGATGCCCTCTATGCCCAAGGAAAGAGGCGCTACGACCGGAAGCAGAGTGGCTAGGGCGGTCAGACGAAACCCATTTTCCGGAAGAAGGCTAAAACGACAAAGAAGATTGTGCTGAGGCTTGAGTGTGTGGAGCCCAACTGCAGATCGAAGAGAATGCTGGCCATTAAGGGATGCAAGCACTTTGAACTGGGAGGAGACGAGAAGAGAAAGGGCCAAGCGATCCAGTTCTAACTCTGTGCTTAACTTTAAGGCAGATTTGTTGAAGACTAGCTGTAGGAAAATAAATGCAGTGGTAACTGCAAAAAAAAGAAAGGTAAATGTTTCACATCAATTAAGGACATCCAATGCAGCCATGTGTACAACTAAAGACACTCAGAAAAGAGGACGTCTAGCTCTGCTTCAGAAAGTAGCAAGATATGCTCACAGTGAGGTGAATGCTTGGAATGGATTAATCGAACTTTATGTTTTACCATCCAATTACAATGGGTACAAAAAGCACACTGTGTTCACCTCTTGGAGAGACAGAGCCGAATTTGGAAGGACCAATGGTTTAGAAAAAGTGTCAAAACCAGTTGATAGCTGAAGCAAGCAATTCACAGGTCACCTTGATGAAATCTTAACCTGCCTAGGTTCCACATTTGTAATCTTGTAATTGTTATATCTATTTGGCAATTATTTGCATTTTTAACAATATTGTGACTGTCCAGTTAGTAATGTCTGATGCTAATCTTAGAATAAAAGCAACAATTCATAAGATAAACAATAAAATTTAAGCATGACAAAAGCAACTTTATCTCCTAATACCCGGACCATGGATTAAACCAGACGCAATGGGTAAAACTGAGGTGTTACAGAGACATGGCCAGAAAGGAGACACCAAGGACAAAAGCATGCATCTGCAGAGGGCACATGGGGTACCCAGGGCACAGCCAAGGCAGCTGAGTACACCTTTAAGCTCCTCTCTTCTTTGGCTCCCTTGGAGGAAGAGGTTTCGTCTTTTCTGCAGAAACCCATTGCAAGGAGGTAATAGCAGCACCTCAGTCCCTAGGTTTGGATGGATTACAGTACAGTGATAGAAAAGACTCGAGTCAGAGGTTGCATCTCACTGGAAAAGCACAGATTGAATCCTTGAGAAAGTGTCAGCAGATGCTATCTGGCCCAGAAGCTAAAAGAGGGGATTCCTGCTTTGGGATCTAGTCTGCAGTAAGCATCTTCTATTTTTTTCCTGACAGCTTTAGAGTCTATGAATATCACACCATCTAATTTTAAGGCTTTGCACTCATTAATAGCTTTAAATGTTTCCAGGGCATTTCCTTAGCAGAATAGCAGCGCACAGAATCCAAGCTGAATCACATGAAGCTGTCAGCTGGATCAGCATCACCAATGTCCGTTTAACTCTTTGAAGGACCACAAAGATCTAAACACCTTATGCATCAGAAAATGGTGACACCGGGCTGGCCAAATAGTTCAGTGGATTAAAGCACCTGCAAGCAGACTGAAGGGTCTAGGAGGGGGGTTGATCCGAAGCCTACCAAGCCAGCTGCACCCCCAGATGTGCTGAGGCTGTAACTGAGAACAGGTGTGGCGCTGCGTGCCTGTAACCTCAGCTCTTGGGAGGCTGTAAACAGGCAGCTCACTACTAGTCTGATCTAGTAGTGAGACCCTGAACACCCTGTAGACCTTTCCCTAAAATACAAAAAAGAAAGAATGGAAGGAAGGGAGGGAGGGAGGGAGGCAGGCAGGCAGGCAGGCAGGCAGGCAGGCAGGCAAATGGTGGCACAGCGCACTGTGGCCACTTTGTTCGCACTTTCTATTGCACATAGCAATTACATACAGCCAGAGAAGAAAGGGGCCTCAGGCTCTGAGGGTTGAGGGACCTCAGCGCTGTCTCCTAATTTCCAGTCCAGCAGTCTTTGCATTTCAGAGCTCCACCTTCTCTGAATATCGGTCCATCTTTATTCAGCTATCCTCTACCCTGAAAGGTTCAGCGTTCCGTGATGAGCTTCCTAAGTATAAAGGTCCAGTCCGGCTTCTCCAGGAATTCTTTCCTGAAAGGGCAAGCCACTACCTTCCGTCCCTACCTGATCATGTGCCCATGAAATTGTCTTGACCACATTGTGTGTTAGAAGCACAACTATCTTCAAGGTTAGACTGTGAGCTCCTTCAAGGACAGGACCAATATATACAGTAAGAAATCCAATATAAAGTCACTATGAACTAAAATTGAGGGGACTACCTGGGAATGAAAAAACAGACTAATACAGGAAAAAAATAAATGTATCCATGGATAAACAAGTTCTTTTTCTTTCAACTTCAGCTTCATTGGATATTTGGAACCAGTTCATACTTAAAATTTGGAAAGCAAAGTAATTATTCCTCTGAGATCCCTTCATCCTCTGAGGTCCCAAGAAAGATGTGCGCGATCCTTCGTGCCTGTGAGGATCCACGGATGAGCTAGCCTGGGGAAGCCGCGAGCCACCACTGAGGTCACAATCACAGAGGAGCGCTCTGTGTTTCCGGCAAGCACAGGATGTGAGCTCCTGCTCATTAGTCAGAGGTAGCATTTCAGATTCGCTATGTGTGTGCCCAGGGTTGGCTGGTTGGGGACCCAGGTTTGCTTAGCATCTGTCGCTCGCCTCACGAGCGCAGCCGTGACTCAGCACGCATCAGCGCATTCCCACACTGGCCTCCCACAAGATCTGCGAACCGCGGTTCCTGCCCCACTTCCAGTCCAAAGGAAAGCAAGCTGGGAGCAAGATACAGAGGCTCTCAAGTCTCACGCTTGCCATGAGTTCTAGAATCTCCTGAGAGCCCAAAAGAGGGGATCTTCAGTCATCACCTAGCTCTGGCTACCATCAGGCAGTCTGTAGGGCTTGTTCCTTCCCGACCGGATGGCATTAGGTATCGGAGCACAGTCTTACAGAGCTAGAAAACTTTGGGAAGGTGAGAAGCCACTCCATACTTTTGCAAAAGAAAAACTGAGGCCACACCAGGGTGTTAAAGCGGTAGCTTGCTGCAGAGGGAGCCAAGCTTGGCACCAAAATGCCACGGATTCGGATTCCAACCTTTGTTAGTTCTGCATGTCACAGGCGTGGTTTTGTTTATCATCTAATGATGACGTTACAATATCATCTATGAATGGTTCGATGTCATTCGATGTAAGAAAACACAGTTTATATAAAAAGCACATCTTTTAATATCTGACAGAGCAAAAGCATTCAAAGGACTTACAATATTTGAATTATAGCAGTGATTACAGTATATGCACTTTGGAGTGGTAAATTAGAACAACGACCACCTTTTCACGCTCTTTTCATTACTTTTTCATTCAAGGTTAGAAAGAGAACAGCCCTCTTGAAAGGAATGCAGAGGTTTTGTTTCTCAGTGACTATTTCTCCCCTGTTGGTACGGTCTTGCTGACAAGATGTTAACCCCAGGTAACAAAGAGCCCACCTTTTAGAAAAGATGGGTGGAGAGGGCAGAGACAGGGTGGACACAGGTGCAGGTCAAGCCTGACTATGCCCACAGTGAAGGGGGCTGGACAAAATCCCTGGCTGAGCAAGGCTTACTTTTGAGAACCACTACCAAGGGTTTCTCCATTAATTCTAGCTACACAACTGTCTCTAAGTCTTTTTCTTTTTTTTTTTTTTTTTT
>PVJA010050783.1:0-13133 GCA_004027025.1 Myocastor coypus | reverse complement strand
TCGATGTCTTCTTTAATAGTATTGAAGTCTGTCATTATGGTTATCCTTTCTCTCTCTAAATCAGAGATTATTTCTGTTCTGTTCTCCTTTCTACTTTTGTGTAGTTGTTCCCCTACTTGGGATGCTATTGATTTAGACATGTCTTTGTTAACTTTAGATATTATTTCTGCTCTGATGTCCTCTATATATTTCTCCCACCGTTTTTCCACTTCATGTATTTCTTTTTTTACTTCAGATGTTATCTCTGATCTCAGTTGCTCTGTATGTTTCTGCACTTGTGTGTCTGCCTCAGATGCTACCAATTCAGAGGTTTCATCTTCATGATTCCCATTTTCCTCCATGGTGGTATCTTCTGTATTTGATTTGGGTGGGCTCGGGCCCTGAGATTGCAATGTACTCCTTGTTGTTATCATTTTTTATGGAAGAAACCTCTGCACTTTGGTAGTGTTATGCTGTAAGTGTCTTTGGACCTTTGGTCTGGAGCCCCCAAGTTGGTTCCCCTATAGAAGTTCCTGGCTCCGTGTTGGAGCTCAGGCTGCTGGCTGCTGTGAAGCCCCATGGGTGTGGTCTGTAGGTAGAGGTGGAGCTTTGGGGTTGAGGAGTTCTGGTAGGCTTGTAGATCAAATCGGTTGCCAGACGAGATGTGTGATGGGTTCGGTAGTGGAGCTTGGGCAGAAGGGGTTCAAAAAAAACAAACAAAAACAAAACAAAAAAAAAAAAAAAAAAACAAAACAAAACAAAAAAAAAAAAAAACGGGAAAGGGGAAGGGGAAGGAGAAGGGGGAAAGAGGGGAAGCGGGGAAGGGGAAGGTGGGCCAAGGATCCTGACCCAGCCAGTGCGCAGACTTGGTGGGGACCAGATTGGGGATTGGAATAGGAGGGTAGTCGCAGAACGCAAAAGAGAAGCTGAGGGGCAGAGGGACCTTAACTGGTGGGCATGCAGACTTGGCGGGGACCGGATCAGGGATTCCATCATGGTCTTTCTTTTTACTCTGTTGGCAACTTCTTTTGATGTACAAAAACTTTTCAAAAAAATTAGATCCTAATTTTTGATTCTTTGAAGTATTTCCTATGGAGTTTGATTTCTTCATGAACTCTTCACCTACTCTTATGTCCTTAAGGTTTCTACTTACTTTCTCTTCCAAAAGATTTGGTGTTTCAGTTTTAATATAATAAATCTTCAACCACTTTGACTGTAGCTTTGTGAATGGTGATAGGCATGGTTCTATTTTAAACTTCTGGCATGCAGATAGGAATTATTTTCAGCACCTTTTATTAAAGAGCCTATGTTTCATCCAATGAACATGTTTGATCCCTTTTTTAATAATAACGTGGCTGAGTGTGCTTGTAGTTCTCTGTGCATCTTATAATCTGTTCTATTGATCTGTCAGGTCTGTTTTTACGCCAGTAGTATGCTGATTTTATCATGGTAGGCTTGTAGTATAATTTCAAGTCTGAAATTGTGATGTCCCACCCTTTCACTGTTGCTCAGCATTGCCTTTGATATTCTTGGTATCTTTTGGTTCCAGATGAATTTTAGGAAAGCTTTTCTTAGATCTTTGGTCTATACTAATGGTATTATGATTGTATTGCTTTGAATCTGCATAATAATTTTTGGAGTATGGTCATTTTCACAATGTTTGTTCTTCCTATTCCTGAGCAAGGAATGTTTTCCACTTTCCAAAATCCTCTGATCTCTTCTTTCGGAGTATTATAATTTTCAGTGTATAAATTTTTGTTTCCTTCATGAGACTGATTCCTAAGTATTTCATTTTTTTGGAGTGATATTGTGAAAATCATGGCTTCCATACATTCTCAGTGTATTTGTTGATTGTGTATAGAAATGGTATTTATTTTTGAATGTTAATTTTGTATCCTGCTATGCTACTGATATTGAATCTACAAGTCACTGAGTGTAGTTTCTGGGATCTTCTGTGTACAGTGTTATGTCTTCTGTAAATAGTGATAAGTTCACTTCTTCCTTTCCAATGATTATTCCTTTTATTTCTTTCTCTTGTCTAGTTGCTCTAAATAATGTTTGCAGAAGTATGTTCAACATGAGTGGTAACAATAAGCATCTTTGTCTTATTCCTAATTTTGAAGTGAAGCCTTTCAATTTTTGTTCATTAAGTATAATTTTGGCTGCTGGTTTGTCATAGTTGGCTTTTATCATATTGAGAGAAAGAACATCCATTCTGATTTTCTGTAGTTTTCTTTTCATCACGAATGACTGTTGGGCTTAGTCAAAGTTGTTTTTTTTTTTTTTTTTTCATTTACTGAGATGTTCATGTGATTTTTGTCTTTGGATCCGTTGATGTGATATATTACATTTATGGCTTTGCATACACTAAACCATCCTTACATTCCTGTGATGAATCCCACTTATTGGTGACATATAATACTCGATGATTTGCTCCATTATATTTGCTTATTGAGGATTTTTGCATCTATATTCATTATTGAGATTGGACTATAGTTATTGTCTCTTCCTGGAGCCTTCTCTGCTTTTGATATCAGAGTAATACCTGCCTCCCTGAATGATTTTGGAAGAATTAGCTCTCTTTCAATTTCATTGAACAGTTTGAGAATGTTTGGCACAAAGTTCTCCCTAAAGTTCTTGTAGAATTCAGCTGTGAATCCTTCAGGGCCTAGGCTTCTTTTGGCAGAATATATATATATATATATATATATATATATATATATATATATATATAGAGAGAGAGAGAGAGAGAGAGAGAGAGAGATGCTGGATTATTCAGAAATTTTATATCTTCTATATTTAGGTTTTATAGTCCATATGTACCTATGTGTCTAGGAATCTGTCCATTTCTTGTGTATTTTCCTTTTTTGAGAGTAAGATTTTCAAAATAGGTATTTATAATCTTTTGACTTTTCTTAGGAGTTTTAGTAATTTCACCCTTTTCGTTCTTTATTGCATGATTTTTTTTTCTTTTTTTATAAGGTAGCTACATAGGAGTTTATCAATTTTATTTTTTCTGTAAAATAACCAGTTCTTTGACTCATTAGTTCTTTGTATTGTTTCCTAATCTCCATTGTATTTATTTCTACTTTGGCCTTTATAATTTCTTTACATTATTTGGGCTTTGAGCTTGACTTGCTCTTCTTTTTCTAGGAGTTTGAGTTGCAGAATAAGATTATATATTTGGACTCATTCTATTTTGCTGTTGTGAGAATTTGTGATTACACATTTCTCTCTTAGGTCAGTTTTCACTGCATCCCACAGGTTCTGGTAGGATGCACTTTTTTTTTCTCTAGATGTAAATATTGTTTTTTTTTTTTTTTTTCTTTAATTTTATCTGTGACCTATTGATTGTTCAGGAGGGTATCATTTAGTGTCCATGTGTTTATATGGTATTTGCTGTTTCTTTTGTCAATAATTTTCAGCTTTATTGCACTATGGTCAGATAATATTCACAGGATAATTTTGATTCCTTTGCATTTACTTAAGCATGTTCTCCATTTTGGAGAGCATCCCATGTGCAGCTGAGAAAAGTGTATGTTCTGATTCTGTTAGTTGGAGCACTCTGCAATGGTCTGCAGAGCCTACTTCTTCATAAGTTCAGTTTATTTCTGATATTTCTTTGCTTATTTTTTGCATGGTTGATCTATTTCCTTGTGTCAGTGGGGTGTTTAAGTTACTAAATACAATTGTTATTGCTCATTAGGATTTTAATGCCTGTTAAAATTTGTCTTATATCCTCAGTTCCACAAACAACCAAAGAAACAAACACATGAACAAACAAACAAAAAAAATTTTTTTCTTATAGAGTTGAATGCTCCTACACTGGGCATATACATATTTATAAGTATTATCTCTTCTGCTTGCAGTTTTCCACTAACAAGTGCATAGTGACCTTCTTTGTCTCTTTTCATCAATTTGACCTGATGTTGACATTGACATCAATCAGAATAGCACCCCTGATTTTCTCTGGGTTGTTCCTGTTGCATGGAATATTGTTTTCCATCTTTTGGCATTGCCTACTCATTTCTTTTTGAATTAAATGTGTCTCTTGTATGCAGCATATTGTTGGACTCTGTTTCTTTATCCACAGTGTCTACCTTCTTTTGATTGGTGCATTGAGGCCATTTACAATGATAGTGATAATTAATATGCATTGGCTTATCTTTGTCATGTTGTTCTCCTACTTTTCACCTTTACTTAATTGCTTGCCATATTTTGTTGTTTTCTTTTGTTATTGTTGAGCTTGTGGTCATCTTTGTCTCTTTCTACAATATCTGTCAATACTCTTCGTAGGGTTGGTTTGGTTGCCATGAATTCCTTCAGTTCTTTGTCATGGAAGTGTCTAATCTTTTCATTACCTTTGATAGATAATTTTGCAGGATACATAAATCTGAGTTGAAAGTTGTTTTCTTTCAAGACCAGGAATGTCTTACTCCAGGATCTTCTTGACTTGATGGTCTATGGTGAGAAAGCTGCCACTATGCTAGGGGCTTTCAATCACAGTTGATGTGTTTCTTCTCTCTAATAGATTTTAGTATTCTGTTGTTTCGTCCAATTTCCGGGATCTTGATTATTATTTCTAGATGATTATTTATTTTGATTATGGCTAGCTGGAATTCTATCTGCTTCGGATACTGTAGACCAGATTTGTTCCCCATGCTCATGACATTTTCTTCTACAACTTCCGCAAACATTCTTGTTATGTCTTCTTTACTGTCTAGAGCTGCTTCACTGATATCTATCAGTCTTGTATTATTTTTCTTTGCATCATATTGTGGCTATTGTATTGTTATTTGCAGATTTCTCATTGTTTTTAAGAGATGTTTCCCTTCATGTTAGCTGCAATGCTATCTTCAACGTCTGAAATTCTATCTTCTGTTTCATTCAAGCAGTTTTTCCAGTGTTCAGTGGAATTTTTAATGTACTGAATATTAGTTTAAATCTCTTTCATCCATTCTAGTTGTTTCCTGTGTTGTTCATTCAATGTTTACATCAGTTTTCCATTTCTTTCTATGTTTAAAATCTGTATCTTCATTAGATGTACCAAGCAATTCTTTCATGATTGTTTTCATTTCATTCTTTGCCTGAAGGATTTCTGATCTGATTTTGTCCATAGTTAGATGGCGTTGTTTCTTTACTTTGGTTGCTTTCATCTTAGAAATTTCAGATGTGGGACTTCAAAATTATTTTATGACCTTGTCTTCTGGACTTGTTGTGGGTAGACTAGAGGCCTGCGATTTGCCTTTATTCTTCCTTTTGTGATTTTTTTTTCAGTAATAGTAGGTAGGGAAGGTGCAGGACAGCAAGGATATCCAAAATGTAGGATGGCAGGAGAGGCTCACCAAAGTTCATACTGTGAGAGATTCAGTGTTTTTTCTACCTCATTAAGGAGATGGGGGACCACCACAGTTCCGAGGGATCTGATAATGATGAGTACAGGTGGAAGATATGAGAGGATCTCTCAATGGTGAATTGGTGAAGGGAAGTGCTCTGCAAGGCTCCTGAAGGTCACTGTGATAGTCATGACTCCCTGGTGGTCTTCAGGTTGAGGAGGGATAGTCAACTCATCAAACTCAGGTGGGAAGGCTAGGGGCAGGGGCTAGGGCTGCCAAGTCTCTTCGACAGTCTTCAAAGTGAAGGAAGTGGCCAGAACCAGGAAACTCTGGCGAGGGGTGGAGGTTAGCTCACCAGGTCTCTCTGGCAGTGTTTAGGCCAATCAGAGGCTTCCAGACTCATCAAACTCCCAATTGAACTCTTAATTTACCTAGATATCTCTTTGAATATTTTTCCTGAGTTTTAGTTTTTTCATATATTGTTCATGCATAATTTCTATCATTTTTCTAAGCTCCTCTTTGGTCTATTTTTTAAAGATGTGCCTAGCAGTTCTTCCTTTCTTTCTTTCTTTCTTTTTTTTTTGTCTTTTTGAGACAGGATCTCGTGATCTCGCTGTGCAGTTCAGGATAGCTTTGAGCTCACTTTTGCAGGTCAAGCTGGTCTTGAACTGACATTGATCCTCCTGTCTAGACTCCCATGTGCTGGAATTACAGGTGTGCACCACCATGCCTGGCTCCTGAGCAGTTCTTTCATTATGGTTGTCAATTCTTTTCTTAACCTGATTTATTTCTAATTCTTTTCTTAGGTACCTGAATTGAACTCAGGACTTTGCACTTGCCAGGCAGATACTTCAATTTCTTATTAAACTTTCTGGTGTTTTTCTTTGTTTCTTTACTTTCATTTATGTAATTTCAGAAATTCAGAAATTTCGGATTTGTGATTTCCAATTTCTTCTACATTTATGTCTGCTGGACTTGTTCCAGGTTCGTTGGAAGTCTGAGATTGCATTTGGCTCATTCACTTTGATATTTTCTATTTCAAAAAGAAAATTTATATTGGTTTCTTTGATGATCCTTGTTAGTTTTGGTAGTAATTAGTTATATCAGAAGCACTCTTAGAAAAGTCTGTTCTTCTGAGCTGTCTTCTGTGTGGCACAGGTTCTTGGTTTGTGTCTTTCCCACGATCTTGCCTTCCCAATTAAGTACAAGTGGAGTGTTGGTTTCTCTTTCATTTTATCTTCTCTCTTTAAGTTTAAGGCTATGGACAGTTTATTATCCCAGAGCTAAGTAACATTTTTATCTAAGGAACAACAAGTATTTGCCATAAATAGTACACTAAGCAATAAAGATAGAATAAAGCAAAACTTAAGATTGACAAACTAGCAAGAGCGTCTGGAAGTAATTTGCACCAAGCCAGCAGCTACATACAGTAACTACAGTTTCAAATTAAGCTTCACAGTGTTTCCTTTGGCCCAAAACGCATTAAGTCTTTTTTCCAGTTTGAAGCATTCAACAACTGGTGGCAAGGCAGAGCCTCCAGAAACGTACATCTGATTTCCATGACAGATATGTTTATGCTATATTAGTGGAATCACATTACATCCTTCTGCATGGACCTATACAGCAACACAAATTGGAATGGAATGGAACCTTTTCCTCAATGGCAGAGTCGCCCCCAAGAAATGGAGAGATCAGTAATCATGCCAGCTGATATGATATAGTTAAATTATTTGTAGATGAAGTCATAATACCTAGTAAAAGTGCTATGTATAAATTAAAATATGGCCTATTGGAGAAATGAAGTATAATTGAAACTTTGAAAAAAGATTGGCAAACTATGATAACTATTGATTTTATGCTATATAATACAATTAATCATAAATTAAGAATTTGTATGCAAAGTGTTTCCCTTGTTAGGGTGGATTTTTCCCCAGATTCTCCTGCTTAAGCCAGTTGCCAAGGCTCCAGTGCTTCCCATGGTGTAGGGGAATGGGTAAGGCACTTGGGTTTCTCTAGTCAAATTAAAAAATGTAATATTTTAAAGCACCTGTAAATAACATTTAAAATTTTTCATGTTCAGTTTTTATTGATTTAATTATACTTCTCATAACCTGAAGTCTTCAAATCTATTATATCCAGTGACTACTTTTGTAAATTCATTAGGAATACCTATGTAGATGATCATATCATTCAAAAGAAAAGATAATCTACTACCTTTTCTTCAAGCTGCATAATGTATTGATTCACATGCTTTTATTACAGTGACTAGAATAATTGGGGCAATAGAAGTGATGAAAGCAGCCCCTATTGCTTTCTCTCTTCTTCTTTCTTTCTTTCTTCCTTTCTTTCTTTCTTTCTTTTCTTTCTTCCTTTTTCTTTCTTTCGTACTGGACTGGGGATTGAACTCAGGACCTTGTACTTACCAGACAGGTGCTTATTCTACTGAGCTATCTCCCTGGCACAACCCTATAGATTTCTTCGTGAATTTCAGTTGAAAGATTTTTTCCTTCACCTTTAAGTACAATACCTATAGATTCTTCATGGATATTGTTTATCAGTTTTCATAGGCTCTCTTCAACCTCTGATCAACCCTATATTTTATTTGGAATATAGAATATTCTCAAAATCCTGTCTTTTTATCATTGACATGGAATTATCTTATTTACATGCTTAATCTTTCAATACAATTTATTTTTAAATTAAAAGCCAATCTCTCATTCCTGGGCAAAATCTCATTTGACAGTAATGTACATTCTATTGATTTGCTAATAATTTGCTAGAGATCTTTGCATGTGTGTTTATAAGGGATATTTTCTTTTCTTGAAATACTTTTCACTGTTGATACAAGAGTAATTTTGTTTTCATAGAATGTATTGTGAAATACTCTGTCCTTTTTTTCTAGGAATGTTTATGTAGGACTTTAGAAAAACAGCAATGAAATCAGCAAAAGGCTTTCAGTTTTTGTTTTCTTCACATGTGTATGTGTGTGAAGATCACCAAATTAATAAAATTTTAACTAAATTGGTCAAGAAAAAAAGAGTAAAATTTATTACATTCAAGAATGTAGGAGAGGTCCCAGTACCACATGCAACCCAGTGGCCACCCCCACCAGAGGGCTAAGACCATGACTGAGACCAGGTTTGGTGGTGTATACCTGTAACGTAGGTTCTCGGGAGCCTGAAAACGGGAGGATCACCAGGAGTGTGAGCTACACAGTGAGACTTTGTGCCAAATACATACAATTTATCAAAACAAATGAAGGAGGGGAGCACAATGACCAACTTTTCAGATATAAAAAGATTTAATGACAAATCAAATTATTGTAATCCAGCAAATCAAATTAAATAAACAACTCCCATAAAAGATATAAATTAGTCAACATTATTCCATAAAATTGAAAATCTAAAGAAATCTATAAGTTAATGAACTTGAATTACTAATTCTCAATTTTCTCAGAATAAAAGCTCAAGATCAGATAACTTTAATAAATTAAATCAATATTTAAAGAATAGTTGACACCAACCCCTCCGTTCTTTCGAAAGTAAGAGGGACATTTCATAAATCATTTATTGATTTAAGGTTTCCTTACTACCAAGTCACACTAAAATGCTACAATGAAAGACATCATGCAACCATCATTTTTTATGAATGTAAGGCTGAAATTCTCAAGAACCAGCTACCAAATTGAACTTAGCCACATATAAAAGAATTGCACATTATGATAAAGTGGGATTTATTCTAGGAATGCAACTTACTTGATATCTGAAAATTGATCAGTGTGGTCACTATATTATTAATAGTAGTTTAAAAATGTAATATTAATAAATGTGGAAAAAGCATAACTTTTCTATACAAAAGTATAGTTTTATATTTTATGCTGTTTCATGATACAAATGTCAAACAAAATAAGAATAGAAGTAATTTCTTCAAAGTAGCAAAGAGTATGTGGTACAAACCTCCCTTGCTAGCCATAGGTTTCACCAATGCCTAACATTCAATGATAAGAAAGAACAAGTGGTTTCCATCAGTGATCAGGAAATCACAGAATGTTTACTCGTAGCATTTCTGTCCAAATTGCATGTTCAAAGAATACCACGACAATGGTTGTCTGTGGTCCCAACTGCTCAAGTGCTGAGGGAAGATAATGGCCTGTGCCTAGAAGGCCAGACCTTGTCTAGGTTCCATAAAGAGACCCCATGTTTGGAGACAAACACATAAATTATATATTCTTTATTCTTAAATTCATTGATGGTATACATTACATTTTACTTAGCTATTATTCACTGATTATTTGGGATTTAATTGTGCATGATTTGGCTATGATCATTTGTATAACATTTTGGATGAACCTATACTTTAATTTTTCTGAGTGTTACACTTAACAGCTGAGTGGTTCAGTCATATAGTGAATCTAAGTTAAACATTTTGAAGAACCCCCAATGTGGTTTCCAGTGTGGCTGCACTCTGACCTTCCTATAAGCAATATATAACATTTCTAATTTCTTGACACGTTTTCTAGCACTGTCAAGGTCTATCTTTTTTTAAATATAGCTATTTTTGATGAGTGTGAGATGGAACCTCACTGTAGTTTTGATTTAGTCTTTCTGATGGCTAAAATATTGCAAACCTATTCGTGCGCATATTGCCACATAAGTACTTTCTTTGGAGAAATGTTTCCTTAGATTTTTTATTTTTAAATGAAACATTTTTCCGTTTATTATTAAATTATAAAAGTTCTCTATTTGTTTTTACATATGTTCATATATTCTGTGTTCAATTTCTATTATATATGTCATAGTCATATATTTTCTTCCAACTTTGATTTTATAGCTTGTATGAATACCAATTCTGTTTATTTTATTATCATTTATGCTATTAAATCTATGAAAATATCTAAGTTAAGGATATTCCACTTACAACTATTCTAAGGAGAATCATTAATGTGATTGTAAAGAGAAAAAAATGAAGAATGGTATAACAGAAATGCCAAATAAAATTAAGACATATGAACATATATATTAGAAGAGAATCATCTCTATTTGTTTGCCTAAGTTTAATATTTAAAATTTGAAGTAATAATATTAAGGCTGGCTTTTACATTTATTTGAAACTGTTTCTTAATCTAATTTTATTACTAAAATTTTGGTAGATAGTGTACCTATCTGTAGGACACTTTATGTATGCAGAGATGTTTATACTTTTAAGATATTCAGCAAAACATAAAAATTAGTTATTGAACACCAACTAAAACTGACTAGAATATTTTTCTCTAAAGACGTTCTTATGTAATCTGTCAATCAAATTGACAATGTGTTTTGCAATCTAAAGAACAGAATTTCAACCAACTAATAGATCTTAGAAATACTGAGCTGTAATTAATAGATCTTCTTACTGTTATTTTAACCCTTTGTTATCTTCAGGTAGAAAGAGAAGGCTGAGGCGACAGCTCAGCAATATAAGCACCTGCCTGGCAAGCGCAAGAACCTGAGTTTGATCTGCATCATAAAACAAAACAAAACAAAACAAATCAACTTCTGTAGGAACATTTGTAATATTTTAGCTTAATTTATTTTCTAAGTCCTAAAAAACATGTAGTAAATACAGTATATAATTTATGAGATCAGAAAAGAACTAAGCATCAAATTATAGTTGCACCCACATCATTTTGCCTCTTTGGGCCTTGTGAAAACTTTGCACGTGCACAAATTAAAGGCACATCACATAATTAGAGTGTCTATGAAATGGAGATTTAAAACGAGAAGGGAAGGATATACAGATATTTTGAATCACAGAAAGGAATAAATTACCACGGTGCAAAATAATCAGAGAATATCCAATGGTGTAAGGCTACTACAATAAATAAACACAGGGATCCATACATCCTCAGACTTGATGGTTCTGCTAAAGCATGATGCACTGTGCTGAACTTTATGTTCACACAGCTCCTGAAGGTCACGGCTTTTCAGAGGCTCAGGCAAATATCCTAACTTCAGAATTTTTAAGAAAATACACACTTGTTTTCCTTTTATTTCTGGCTTGCAAAGCATATGTGTTCAAGGATATGTATGCATGTGAGTTCACATCCTTTATGCTCATATTTATTTTTACTCATAAGCTTTCCTTTCCACAGTGCCATAAAAAAGAATGTGGTTACTGTGGAAAGAAAGTAAGATTATTTTTACCTATAGGAAGATTAATTTCACTGTCAAAAATTATAGGATATAAAAAGGTGATATTCATGTATAATCCATCTGTAATGTATATCTTTTCCTTAAAAAAGGTTTTAGTGTATAGTTATTTTAAAACATTTCGTGTCAGCTGACAACATTTATTTATTTATGTATTTATTTATTTATTTATTTATTTATTTATTTATTTTATGTGTTTGGTACAGGGGTTCAGTATGCAGCTCAGACTCCTACTGACCCTTCTGTTTCAGCCTCCCCAAAGCTGAGATTCCAGGCTTACACCATGATGCCTGGTCTGGGTGGTTTGCTCAGTGCTTTGGAGTTGGGGTCAGGGCCTGGGCTGGGGTGGCATGTGGTACTAGTGATCAAACCTGAGTCCCTGCACTTGTGTAGGCAGGTGCTTAGGTCACTGAGCTATCTTGCCAGTCCTGATGCCAACATTTAAAAAAGAGCAGAATATTGTGCATAACAATCAAGGCTATTGCTATCTTTTTAAAAACTGAATGATCCAAAAACAGAAGCTTGATGTATAAGAAAGCAGTCATCTACTTAGCTCCTGGTAGCTCCTGAAATAAAGCCTGAACCTGGCCAGCTGACTGCTGAAGTTATTGTCTATGCTTCCCTCATTTCTATTTCCTCCCTGACCCCTGCAAGTATTTGGGGTTGGTTCTATTTTTCAGATCCAAATGAATTGTTTTTCTCTGTTTTATAGCCATCAATTCTCCCAGCATTTAATTAAAATAAATTACCAGCCTAGAAGTGGTCTGTTTTTGATAAATGAAAAGAAATTTTCAATATTGTTTTCACAGTTAATATATAATTACTGAGTGAATTATTGCCATTCTTGGGTTTTGTTTAGGACTTTGTTCAGGAAGGAATGTAGAAAATCATTCTTATTTTCAAATTGTTGAAATAGAAGCTCCATTTAACATACTGCATGAAATGTGAAATATCTTCCTTGTTCAGAGTAGGATGACAACTTAAGTGAAAATAGGTGTATAAACACCAGGAGCAAGAAATGAAAAACAAGACTGCTAAGGTCACAAAGGTCAGTGGCATTTTATGATGATATGGAGCAACAGCTAAAGTACTTGTCTTACACTGTATTGAGAGACTGTGGTATTCATTTTTTTATGAATTAATTTTTGTTTTGGGAAGTATAAAAGACTTTCTGCCTTCCTATTGGCACTTTAAATCATTTGCACAAAGTATGCCACCTGACAGACAGCAATGATTCTGGTCAAAAATTAAAATCAAAACCAAAACCAAAATAAAATATGCATTTGAACATGATATAGTTTTAATGGAAAAGAAAATTATAGAATTTTGATTATGGAACTATATTTTTAACACTGAATGGAAATTCTGGATCCCAGGACAGTTTTGAAAACATTTAAATTTCCTGTGGGGACAAAGTTTTGCAGAGTGAAAGTTGTGTCATGGAAGAAGAAAGTATGGCTTATGTAAGACCTCACTATAATCTGTGTCATTGGTAGGCTTTCCACACAATGCTCTTTAGTCACTTCAAGACCATGCGGGTAGGGGAGACAGCTCAGTGGAAGAAGTGCTTGCCTGGTAAGCACAAGGTCCTGAGTTCAATCCTTGGAACCACCAAGGGAAGAAAAAAAAA
>PVJA010050782.1:0-13129 GCA_004027025.1 Myocastor coypus | reverse complement strand
TCCAGGTCTCCGGGGTCCACATCTGGGATGTGCGGCTCACCGCACGTGAAGTGCGGTTCTTGGAGCTCCTCTGTCGTGTCCCGAATCCTCTGCCCTCTCATCTCCCGCAGGGATGTCCTGCGGTGCCGAGCTCAGGTAATGACAGCTGCGCTTACATGTGCGGAGACACAAGCATCAGATCTCCTGCCTGTGCTGGAAATCGCTCCCAGCGCCGTGCAGGATTGCGTTTCCGAGGTCTAAAATGGAATTTCCCCTCGTCGTGTACAGAATGTTAATAGACGATTAGTGCACGCTTTTCTCTGTCACACGGAAGGAGCTCTAGTGGGGTCAGTGGTCCAGCATACTAAGCCCACATCATCGAGCTCTTCTGCTTAAAATTCAGAACAAGCTGAGAAATGTGTGAATATATACATCCGGCTTCACTTAGCCGATATTCAACAGCACTGTCTGAATCGTTCAGCTGGCTTTTTGCCAATTTCACCTGGACGGGTTTCTTGGTGAACCATAGCTAGATATGGGAACAATTCCAAGTTAATGGCAGAGATTAAAAACCTTTAAGCCCTAGCCAGGCGTGGTGGCGCACACCTGTAATCCTTAAGGAAAAAAAAGTTTAATTCTGTAAAAGGCTGTAATTTACCTAGGTCAGGGGTGGTTTCTTGCTCTTGTTCTTTTCTTCCCCTCTTCTAGTCCTTCTCAGAATCTCACAGCCATGATGTGCTCAGAGCAAAATTAGCCCACGACTCCGGAGGTATAGCTCCTCCACTGCGGCTCACCGTGTCTCCCAAAGGTGCACATGGTAATGGCTTCTTCTGCACTGTGACTTTTACTTTATTTATTTATTGTTTTCATTTTCTGTATTTGGTGCAGGGTCTCACTATGCAGCCCAGACTCCTAGTGGTCCTCCTGTTTTCAGCCTCCCCAGAGCTGGGATTACAGGCATGCGCCACCATGTCCAGACTTGGTCAAGGGCTCAGCATGACCCTGGAGGGGGCACCCAGTGTGACATGTGGAGCTGTCGACTGAACTGTGGTCCCTGCACTTGCCAAAGCAGGCGCTTAGTCCGCTGAGCTGCCTACCAGCCCTGCAGTGTGGCTTTACTTATGCTCGTCCCCTGTCTTTCTCCTGGGTAGCTGCAGGACAAGCTGGACCCCACGGATGCCATAGAAGGTCTACTGTGGGCCTTCCAAGGTGAGATCATAGATGCCCTGCAGCTTCTTCATGGACCTTTAGAGCACTCTGAGGGTGGAGCTGCCATATTGGAGGGGTCACGCACTGGGAGGAGAGGGCCACATGGCCACCCTGAGGACCTCCCAGAGCCCACATCAGTGCCTACCACGGTTTGAAGCGGTGTGAAGAAACCTTCTTGCATGGTCTGCCCTGCAGAGCTACCAGATCCCCGGCAGTGTCTACCGCAACTGTGTAAAGGGTCTGGTCCGGGAACCTCATGTCTAAATGAGGTCAACCTGATGACCACAAGAGCTAATGCCAAATTGTTGTTTTAAGACTTAAGTTTTTGGGTGCTTCATTACATGGACGTAGAACTGTGACACCCACCGACTCCTACTGGAAATCACTGATCTGCGTGACCCAAGGAAAGGAAAAACATAAGTAAATCTCTGTGAAAACTCTTAAGCCCAGTAGCACCTGTGTATTTGTATATTTTATGAAGCTCACTCCCCAAGTATTATGATGTTCAGGTAGACCCTACGCTAAGGGGCTTTGGTTTTTTAATCAAACCAATAAGAGCAGATCTGACTATTTGATGGTGCACACAGCGGTACCTGGGGCTCTTTTGAACACCTGGGGGCCATGCTGCATTGGGCTTGGAGGGCTCACGTGTGACACTGCAGGATACAGTGCTGTGTCTCATGTCCCTCTGTCCTCCCTTCTCTCTCGTAGCAAGTTGCTCATGACTCTATTATGACGGGTCAGCTGTCACACCTGTGGTTTCCTGCTTTTGAAAGTAAAAATGAGAGCTTGGTGTGGTGGTTCACGCCTGTGATCCCAGCACTCTGGGTGTCTTAGTTACTTTTTTTTTTTTTTTGTCTTTTTGAGACAGGGTCTCGCTATGCAGTTGAGGCTGGTCCTGAGCTCACTTTTGTAGCCCAGGCTGGTCTCGAACTCGTACTGATCCTCTTGCCTCAGCCTCCCGAGTGCTGGGATTACAGGCGTGAGCCACCACGCCCGGCTATGTCTTAGTTACTTTGTACTCGTTGCTGGGACAAATACCTGACGTGCAAAGTGAAGGAAGGAAAGGTCTATTTAGCTCACAGTTACTGGAGGTTTCAGTCCATACTCGGCTGGATCCAAGGCAGAGAGGCACAATGCAGAGGCCAGCAGTTCACGGTGGCAGAACAGCAACAATGGCGACAGAGGCAAGGGGACAACCAGGGGAGCAGAGAGCAACAGCCAATCAGGGCAGCAGAGCAGCAGCTTGAGTCTGTCGCTCTGTCTCTCTTTATACTACGTTCAGGCTCTCCACTCCTAAGGTACCCGAGGCTTTGCAGGGATGCCTAGGCACAGCCCACAATACTCCGCACCTCTCCTAAAATATATACATATGTATTTTATATCCTCAACTACTTTGTAAGATCCTTGGTTATTCCTTTTGCTTTCTTTCTTTCTTTTTTTTTTAAATGGCTGGCTCAGCCTGCCCTGGGGGTGGGGCTGGCACAGCACATGGTGCTGGGGTTTGAACCACGGTCTCTGCAGTTGCCTAAGCTTTCCTAAGCAGGCACTTTAGACCACTGAACCATCTTGCTAGCCCTTTCTTTTTTTTTTTTTTTTTTCTATTGAACTATCTTCTCTGACCAATAATTATCAAATATAAAAAAGTAAAATAAGGACCATATTTTATAACTCATCAAAATTACTTGAAATTCAAATTTCAAGGCTCATATATAAAGTTCTACTGGAAGACACACATTTATTTAAAAAAATACATGCCACCTGTGGCTAGTTTAACACTATAGCTTTCGGGTTGTAACAAAGACTATATATCCAACAAAGCTTAAATGTTTACAGGAATAAACATTGGACAGCTCCTGATTTAACCTACGATGTGTGAAAAGTCTTAGGAACCTTCTTTTCAAAACACTTGCCATGCAGAGAGCCTTTTGTAATACATGATATGACAGACTGCATGGTTGTTCTCAAGTTTTATCTACTCCTCGGTGGCAAAAGTCCGTATCCACACCTCATGCTGTGACATTGGGTGTCACCCAACAGACACAGTGTGTATCCCAGCTCCAGTGACTTCAGGCTTGGCCACGACATGCTTTGGCCAAAAGGATATCAGCGACGTGATGTGAGTGGGACTTTAAGTGGGCTTGTAGAGTTTGGCCTCGGTTTCTGAGCTTCAGATCTGCCACAGGGTGGCAGCCATCTGTTCTGGTACCCAGAATCCCCAGCATGAGAAAGACACTGAGAGGACCAGAAGTTGATATGATCCGCCCAGCTGTGCAGAGCCAGAGTGAATGTTTGCTACTGAAAGTTACTGAAGAGTAGGGATTGTTTGTTTTGCTAAGACGTGACTAACACTGTGGGTTTCTTCACTTGTTACTTATGGTGATGTCTGTGTAACTCTCTTACACTAAAAATATAACTGGAAATCTCATTAGGCTTAGAAAGAAGAGGTCTAAGTTATGCCAGGTAACCCATAAATGTAATATATTTATAGTGCACTAAGAGTGCAGCCGTAAGTTTAAGAGTCCATTTATCTTTTTCACAGAGCTGTTCTAATGCCTTGAGTTGCATTTTCAGTAGACTTATTGTCCAGTATCAGGAGAGCTGCTTGATTGCTGTTAAATGAATAAGCTGCGCTTGGCTGTTTCCTGCCCCTCCACTGCTCCGGTGATGGGTGCTTTGGGCGGCGCATGACTGTCCATAGGACTGCAACTCTTGAAATTCAAATCTGTTTTTACTTGACAAGTGGAGATCTTTTTGTGTGAAATGGTGCTATAGACACTTAGGGTTGCACAGTGCTATTTCCCCTAAGTATCTGGAGTCTGACTGATGTTAGTGAAGGCCTATGGCTTCTTTACAGCACCAGGTTCCTTAACAGTGTGGCTGGCCGTTAGCACCCGGGCTACGCCACTCTGCAGTGGAGAGCTCCGCGGCACTCCTCAGCCTGGTGGACAGCTTGCCTGGCCTCTATACATCGCGTGCAGTCACACCTCACCAGCCTACTCCCTCCAACCCTGGCCACGCAGTCAAGACCACCAAAAGGTCTTCAGACATTTCCAAACATCCTGAAGGAGACGGCATTGTCTAGGGAGCGGTGCTCTTCTGTGGGCTCACGTCCAGGCTCACGTCCTAAACAAAGACTTGGCTGGGAGGCACACAGAGGCAGCAGGGTCGTACGTTCACCTAAGGCATTGGAGGAGGGGAAGGCAATGCGCCTCGCAGGTGGAGTGCGGGCCCCGGAAGAACTTACTCTGACCACAAGGTTAATGGTGGCCAACATTCATGTCCTCAGGCTGGCGTCAGATCCAGGTCATGCTTTCAAAAGCCTGCTTGATCTCATGCCAGGAGAATGGAAGACAGCACCCTGTGGTTGGTGCTGGGGCAGGGCCTGGGCTCAGGTGCCCTGGAGCACTTTGATTGATGGGTTACACTCCCCACCCCGCAAGCTTTCCTTTGTGTTACAACAAAGTACTCTCAGTTTATCTTATATTTTCCCAACTTCAGCCTTAAAATTAACCACTTTACCAGTGAGCTTTGCTTCTTTTAGTGGGGAGGGATATTTATTTATTTATTTATTTATTTATTTATTTATTTATTTATTTATTTTAAATTTTTTGCAGGACAGGGGTTCAAATTCATGACCTTACACTTGCCAGGCAGGCACTTGTGCCATGGAACTATCTCCCCAGCCTCTGGGGAGTGGTATTTAAAACCCAAGCCCGGAGTGTGATGATATATAAAATTACAGAAAAAATGTGAGCCCACTTTCAGAGGTTCTGATTTGTAAGTAGTGGGATAGGGCCCAGAATGTTGTGTGTGTGTGTGTGCGTGTGTGTGTGTGTGTGTGTGTGTATGTGTGTGTATATTGTTGTTGTATGTGTGTATGTTTCAAATAAGGCCCAGAGGGGGTTGTGTAAGTTCCAGAAAGTTCTGTGACATAATACTGTGAGAGCCACCGCTTTAGCATATTTAAACCATGATTTACTTTATACAAATTTGTCAAGAGCAATTTTTCACCTAATGAGGCAAACAACTGCCTCAGATTTTAATTATTGGAAACCAGAAAACTACACAAGATAAAACTGAAAACACAAATAAGGACCAACATGCGTGATAGACATTAGAAAGTAGAAAGACAATGTTCAAATGGGGCAAACAAGAGGGAGAGGGGAATCGAAGGGAGGGAAAAGGAAAATAAGAATAGAAGGAAAGAATGGAAGCAAAGCTTTTGTGAAGGAGAAGAAGAAGGGCTGAAGAGAGGGGAGAGAAATGGGGGAAAGGAACCACTGAGGTATGTCAGGTAGAGCTATAAATTCCCAATGATGAATGAATCTGCTCTCTCTCTCTCTCTCTCTCTCTCTCTCTGTTTCTCTCTCTCTCTCTGGACTGATAAAATTAAATTTTAAAAATCCTGCAATATATGAGACAGCTTATGAGCTACCAGATGTCAGTAATGAATGTCTATGACAGGAAATGCGTTCTGTAGTGTGAAATAATGATTGGTTAAAAAAATCAAGCCAAGTTAGACTCAAGTCTACATATAATTATAATTTCATTTTTAAAAGAAAGTAGAATTTTTACTTTTAGGTTTTGTCCCTCTGACTTTCGAGGAAGGGGTGCATGGATCACAAGTTTTCACAAGGGAACAGAAAAATGATCAGCTTCAATATCAGTTGCGTGGCTATCTTCAATAATAGATAGCTCAGAGAAGGAATAAAATTACTTCAGTGAGGCCTGGTATACTACTGAATAACAATATTACATTTGGTATTGAGCATGAAAATGCATTTTTCCCTTATGAAAGTTGGGTTAATATTTTTTATTTCTTAAGAAAAGGAATATTCCAAGGAGCTAAGCTACATGCCACATTTTTTGTTTTGAAATTTTGAAGAATTTTTTGTTTTATCTACAGATGATTAATGTGTATTGAAACATTGTATCTGTAACTTTGCCTTAGAAAAATAAGTAGGTCATACCTCTTCTTTTAGATAGATTTCCCCCCATCAAAAAAAAAAAAAATCACTAAGGCACCGAAGTCTCTCATGGGAGTGAGAACTATAAGCATTTGCAAATAATAATAATTATTAGCTTTAAGTATGTACTGGAAATATGAGGCATTCTCTTTATTTGTAACGATAACAAAACTAAAATTCAGAAGTGAGAAGTAGCTTCCAAGTTCACATACCTAAGATATGAAAATGCAGAGACCTCAGTGCAACCAGAATAGGGCAGGCCATGATGCAATAACCAGCAGGCCATAGCCCCAGGCACTTACAAAAATGGCGGTCCCGCGGTGCACTGTGGGTAGGCTGTGTCTCTCCTCCAGCTCAGCTTCTTTCTTGACTTCAGGCTAACACTGAGGTCTCAATCTGGAGTTGTAGCAGAGGGGAAAGGAACACGGCAAAACCCATGCTGGCTTTGAATACTTCTACCACAGTGAAGGAGCCAAGTCGCTTTGGTGAAGCCAGCTATACTGCTCAGGATCCATATTATGGCTTGGCTTTGAACAACAGTGTTTTGCATTCGGATGCTTGGAGTAAAGCCTGAGGTTAGAGAGGGGGAAGGTAGCGATTCTCCCCTGGGGAGGATTGGAAATGTTTGTGAGCAATGACACACCTGCCACAAACGGGTGTGCAGATGGTAGACAAACCCAAGGCCAGCTCCACCGGCCATTGGCCTCAGCAGTTGTTTCATGGAAAGCAAAGACACCATCCACAGAGTTGCCTGACCTTCCCTTGACCAGCAGGAAGCCATTTTTCTAACCCAGGGAGTGAATGTAACAAAAGCTGATAAATGCAGGAGGGTGAACTACAGAGAGATGAAGCCACAGCTCTGGAGCTGCTTGCCACGAAGGCGAACGTGCCTGGACTTTCCAGTCTCATATCACTGGAAATTCCTTCGGGTGTAACACAATCTTCACAAGCCCCATAGTGCCTCTATTGCTAACCGATAACGTAACAATCCAGTGCCTCAAACTTTCTAAGCTCTCTCATCACAGACATTCAAGTACAGCGACATGAGAATTTCCCAATGCTATGTAGAAAAGCACCCAATTAGCACACCACCCTGTGTGCGCACTGCTGTCGGGCTCACAAACGCTTAGCTCCTCATTGTGCGCGCGCTTATTTTACGTGGCTGTCATCACAGCATGTGTTATGTCTTGGGCCTGAATTGTCCTCCCAAAAACCCATGGGCTTAAGTTTTGGCCCCCAAGGTAGCAGCGTCCAGAGCTGGAGCCTAAGAAGGAAGTGGGCGCTAGGGCTCTGACTTCCTCGAATAATCTGATGAATGGGCTGTGGAGAGAGGTGAAACACCGGGCAGTGGGCCCAGCCAGAGGAGGGTGGCGCCTGGGCCTGGCTTTGTGAGGTTTATTCTGTCCCTGGCCCCTTCCCTCAGTGTCTGTCATTACTTCCTGGCTGTCACGAGGGAAGCAGCTTTTCTGTTCCATGATTTCCTGCCTCCCTTGGGCCCTGAAATGCCAGAGCCAAGTGACCACTTTCGCTGGCCTTCTCATTTACACACACATACACATTCCTCCCCCACCCTTCTACTTAGTATTTATAAAGATGATTGGAATAACTACAGATAGAGCCTGGCAATATCTATGCTATGATATAGATGGTCATTTTCCAAATTTTGTATATTAGGTCACTTCCACTTTTTTGTTCTATAGATGATAGTTCCATGCATGTATGGGGACAAAAGTCCGAAAGGCATACACAAAATTTTACCCTAGCAGATGCATCAGGCCTCTGGGCCTTCAGGACCATTCGACGTCCAGGCCTACAGAATTGGCCTCAGCCTGCTGCAGGTCACCGCTCTAACAACCAGAGTATGCAGCCCTGGGGCTGTGTATCGTGCTCAGTGGAAGCTTCCTCAAGTTTTGCTGGAACAAAGAATCCTGACTTGGAATGCCACTTAGAATAACTGACTATCATGTAGATGGCAACAGCTTTTGGATAGTAGCTGGCAGGATGGGAAACTCATGGATATTGGTCGGAACAAGTCCTTAACGTGATAGGTAAAAGTCACCTTTTGGTACTGTGCACTCCACTCCTCTGAGCTGCTCATGCAAACCAGGGTGATGGTTGAACTCTGAGGAGGACCCCGCAGGGTTCAGGATCTGAGTGTCCTCCTGCGGGCCTGGCTGCTCACTGGCATCTGATGGTTCTCCCTCGGATCCAGGTTGCCCCTGGTCACTCCCAGCTTGACCCCCTTCCGCCAAACTTGAGATATTTCACTCGCTCGCCTGAGATTCATTAGCTTTATGTGCATTTGTTATGAATAATTAAAAGGGGTTAATGGGGTTATTCAAGAGGAACGTCCAGGCACTTCTCCAAGTTCACTGATCTTCCCCAGTCTCATGTAGGGACGAGGAGACCGTGCCCCCCGGTGGTTGCTGAGCCTTGGCCCTGGTGACTTCCACCTAGAGGCGTAGGGCCGCAACAGCCCAATACCCATTCCTCAGTCTGTGATTTCTTGACAACTGTATTAACAAAAGCATTTAACGTGTACCTACGTGAGCTTTCAGTGCAGGGCCAGGCAGTTTGCTTAGTGGATTTGAATTCCCAGATTAGAGAATTGGTTTTGACAGCCTGGCTTGGGATAAAACAGTTTTATGTGTTGGAGTGGTAAGCATGCATTTCTTTTTTCTTTTTTAAATTTTATTTTATTGTTCTTAAACGTCATTTACTTATTTGTCTTATGGCTGGCTGAGCCCGCCCTGGGGTGGGGTGGTACAGCATGTGGTGCCAGGGATTAAGCAGCGGTCCCAGCGCGCTTGCGTAAACTTTCCTAGGCAGGCGCTTTAGACCGCTGAGCCATTTCACAGGCCCCTGCACGCATTTCTAAGCAGAGAACCAAAACTGGGCCTAGATCTGCTAGTGAGGGTGGCTACCAGAGGCTCTGATGGGTCAGAGTAGGAGGGCGGGTCGCCTGGAGGATTCAGCTGTCCACAGGAAGCAAGAGCTAGCCCCACCCCATTAGACAGGCCAGATATACACCCTGGCTGCACTCTCTCTCTTACATAATCACTGCATAAATGAGCAACCAGTGCGATCACTCTGACTACAGTGACTAATGATTTAGCATCTATCTTTGGCCAAATTCCACCCTAAAGCATGTAGAGAAGTGATGACTTAGCTGTTCAGGTTACCAAGTTTAAAATGTGTTTAATATTTCAACCCGTGATGATAGCATTGTTTTAGATACTGCTGTGGAATTTTCCTTAATAGCCATTCTCTTCCCAAGCCTCCCGTATAATGCCAAGAACATTTATCCTCCACAATTTACAGTTGGTTTTATGCCAAAACTTATTAAAGGATTTCATTTTGATGCTTGATCTTGAATATGTAATACAGTTCGACGTATCCTTCTCCACCAGTGCCAGGCCTCCCACGCAGCGGTGCCCGAGAGGCTTGTGTGCCATGGCTTTGCTTCTCTAATCATCTCGGTTTTCTAGAATGGAGGCTTCCTGAAGGCAGGGCGGGCCACTGGGTGTTCCAAACTTCTCCTGAAGCTCCCTAAGCCCTGTGCTGGCTAAATAGATAACAGTCACCAATGTACTCCATATATATGCTGACAGGAAGGTTCTAATAATAAATGCATTTTTGTGGGGTGAAACAAAATATATGCTTCCCTCGTGCACAAGGTGTCTAGATGTTCAGACAGAGACAGGAGAAGCTGAGAGGTTTGTGGCATGTTTTTGTCTTCAGAACCCCCGAGCTCCAGCCCAGGAGGAAGTTTTCTCCAGGGTTTTACTTTATGGTCTCCAACTACCTCCGAGGCCCAGCACTAGTGGATGAATCTCGCACTGTTGCCTTCTGACACCTCGCAGAGGTGAGGTCCCCCAGCTTTTGGCTCCGTTTCTAACAGTCCTGTGTGTGTGTCAGCCTAAGAGGACGTCGATGGTTTTGGGCAGCAGGGGTGGGGACGGGGGCCTGAGTGCTGGTGTGGTTGCTGGGGCAGCTGGGTAGAAGGCTGAGATGGCTGAGCAGCCCAGACTGCATGGGGGAGCCCTGCTCCGGGCACTGAGTGCACTCACAGAGTCACGGGCAGCCCACTGGGAGCCCCATTCGGAGATGGCCATCATCCTTGGAGTATTCTCAGTCTCTACAGGCCGCTGCATGACCGAGCGCTCTATAAAGGGAGGGAGAGAGACTCAGAAGCATCCAGAATAGCGTGGAACCCAGAGAAAAACCACGACAGCACCTGACAGTTAGGGAGCTCAGGGGCTGAGGTCTTGCGATGATTTATTTCTTTATTAAAACTTTAAGGTAGCATTTAAAGTGGAAGAGATGGTGAGATAGCTCAGTGGACCAAGCACCTGCTTGAGCAAGCGCAGGGACTGGGGTTCAGTTCATGGTATGACATGCCACGTTGGCCAAGCCCCCCCCCCCCCCAGGGCACACTGATCCCTGATGGAGTCTGGGCATGGTGGCTCAGGCCTGTAATTCCAGATCCTGGGGAGGCTAAAACCAGGAGGATCACTACAAGTCAAACTGCATAGTGAGACCCCTTACCTACATAAATAAATACCAATCAATAAACAAAGTGGAAATGAGCTTGTCATAGTGCGCTAATCAGTTCTGTGTACAGTGCTAGCTAGAGCTGCTCCCTTTTAGGCTATGTGGATGTTATACGGATTACTAAATAGTTTTAAAATGTGGACCAATCAAGATAATTTCAACCTAGCCAGGTGTGGTGGCACACGCCTTGTAATCCCAGCACTCGGGAGGCTGAGGCAGGAGGATTGCTGTGAGTTCGAGACCAGCCTGGGCTACAAAAGTGAGCTCAAGGCCAGCCTGAACTGCATCGCAAGATCCTGTCTCCAAAAGACAAAAAAAAAAAAATAATAATAATAATAATGATAATAAAGGTTATTTCAACCTGGATTCAATGAAAGGCTCTTTAAATTACAGGCCACTATGACTGTATGTGTGAGACACCAAGAAATTATTTTACTTTTTATTTCTCTTCTAAAACTTAAAGAAATCTAAGCCACAGGATGTTTTCAACCCCAGACTATACAAGTCTAGTTACTGCTTTCAAAAACAGTGAGCCAGCCGGGCGTGGTGGCGCACGCCTGTAATCCCAGCATTCGGGAGGCTGAGCCAGGAGGATCAGTGCGAGTTCGAGACCAGCCTGGGCTACGGAAGTGAGCTCAAGGCCAGCCTGAACTGCATAGCGAGACCCTGTCTAAAAAAGAAAAAAAAAAAAAAAAAAAAAACAGTGAACTTACGAGACTCACTAATTCCTTGAGGAGGCCCCGTCCTAAGGGCAAACATCCTTTGTCTATTTTAAGCCCTTTGGTGCAAGTTGTCCAGTGCTACCATCTCAGTGACTGCTTTGCATAGTGTTACGGTTTGTGTCTAATTGTCCCCCCCAAAGCCTCATGCAGTCATGGGGCAGGACTTTTAGAGTTTGAGATTAACTCATGATCCACTGGGATGGCGGTCTGAGTACTGCTGGATTATGGGAGTGAGTACTACAGCCAGACTTGGGGCGGATAGCCTGCATGTAACATAAGAGAGACCAAGAGACACAGCCTTCCTCTCTGTTGCCATTGTCGCTGCTGCTCCCCTATTTTGCTTTCTTTTCTTTGCTGCCGCCATGAAAGGTTGCTCTCTGCCATGTGCCTTGCAGCCAGCTGAGTATGTACTGAATCCTCCAGTAACTGTGAGCTAAATAAAGCTTTCCTTCCTTCATTTTGGGTGTTGGGCATTTGTCCCAGCAATGAGAGCAGAGTAACTGAGACACACGGCAAAGCAAGGAGGTGCCTTACGTGGGAATTTCCTTTCCGGTCTACATTGGGAAGTTTTCCTTGGCCCCTACACCAGGCTTACTGACTTACACGCCAACCATGGAAAATTTCAACTATTCTGTGGCCATTTTTAAGTTTCAGACATGCCAGGTCAAATGGATGTTCAGAATGAAGCTGTGGTTTAGTAAGCACCTAAGGTTCCAAGATGCTACCAGGAAATCACATAATAAACAGGAAACAGCTCTGTGAGTCAGTGTAAATCTACCCAAAAAATCCAGATTGAGAGAAACCCAGGTCAGTGCGAGGTTTAAGGTTCAGATGAATCACCCCCATGAGATCATGTCGTAGCTAGGGGTATCCCATGGGACATTACAAAATACATACTCTGAAAACTCAATCCAGTACATAAGCATAGCTTGCAAAGAAGCTTTTCACATGTAAGCACTTTCTGAGCTTTTAGAAGTAAAGCCTTTGGAGGGAAACGGTTTGCCCACTCTCAGTCAGCGAGCAAAGGAGTGACGCACAGTTGTGGGGACAGCACAACACCTTCTGTATGAGAATTAAGTTTTAAAAAGGAGTACGCTGGGCTGGCCAGATAGCTCAGAGGACTAAAGCGCCTACTGAGGCAGAGCACAGGAGCGGGTTCGATCCCCGTGTGCAGTGCCAGCCCTGTCATCAAGGTGCACTGAGATAGCGATTGCGACTGGGTGGTGGCGTGCGCCTGTAATCCCAGCCCTTGGGAGGCTGAGGCAGGAGGATCACTGCAAGTCCCATCTGTGTAGTGAGACCCTATAGACCCTGTCCTGAATACATTTTTAAAAAGGGGGCCAGAAACATGCTCCCAGTAAAACACTTGAATTGTCTGAAGTCAAAATGTGTTCATGGAATAGACCTGGATATTCCCAAATAAAAATACGAGATTTGGAGCCGGGCGTGGTGGCTCATGCCTGTAATCCCAGCACTCGGGAGGCTGAGGCAGGAGGATTGGAGCAAGTTTGAGACCAGCCTGGGCTACAAAAGTGAGCTCAAGGCCAGCCTGAACTGCATAGTGAGACCCTGTCTCAAAAAGACAAAAAAAAAAAAAAAAAAAAAAAAAAAAAAAAAAAAAAAAAAAAAAAAAAAAAAAAAAAAAAAAAAAAAAAAAAAAAAAAAAAAAAAAAAAAAAAAAAAAAAAAAAAAAAA
>PVJA010050781.1:0-13159 GCA_004027025.1 Myocastor coypus | reverse complement strand
GTCTGCCTCAGATGCTACCAATTCAGAGGTTTCATCTGTATAATTCTCATTTTCTTCCATGATAGTGTCTTCTGTATTTGGTTTGGGTGGGCATGGGTCCTGAGATTGCCTCCTACTCCTTGTTGTTATCATTTTGTATGGAAGCGACCTCTGCACTTTGGTGATGTTATGCTGTGTCTATGGGCGTTTGGTCTGGAGAATCCAAGGTGGTTCTTCTACAGAGGTTCCTGACTCTTGTGTTGGGGCTCTGGCTGCTAGCTTTTGTGAATCCTGGCAGATGTGGTCTGTAGGTGGAGGTGGAGCTTTGGGATTGAGAGGTCCTGGTAGGCTTGTGGACCAGATCGGTTGCCAAATGGGCTATCTGATGGGTTCAGTGCTGGAGCTTGGGCTGGAGGGGTTCAAAAAAAAGGGGGGCGGGGCGGGGAAAGGGAAGGCAGGCCAAGTATCCTGACCCAGCTGGCGCGCGGGCTCAGCTCCCAGGGGTGTGATTTGGGTCTGGGCTGGAGCAGGAAGTTAGTCGCGGGAAAGCAGAAGCGGGGCAGAGGGGCGCAGGGAGCTTACCTGCGGCGGGCGCACAGGCTCAGCTCCCAGGGGTGCGATTTGGGTCTGGGCTGGAGCAGGAAGTTTATCTGTCATTCAAGATATGCTTTTAAGATGTCACTTTAATATAAAGTTTTCTCTCTTTTCTTTTGATGTGACTACAGTTTGGAACTTGCATGTTTCTTGCTTATGTGTTGAAAGTTTGTCCCTTAGCCTGTGGCACTATAGTGAGGGATCAGAACCTTACCTTTACTAAGTTGGACCTGCTGGAAAGAACTTGGGTGACAGAGTTGTGCTCTTAAAGGGGATGTTAGAACTCCTATCTTTTCTCTCTCTTTGTTGCCTGACTACTATCAGATAAACAGGTTCCCTGTGTCATGCACTCTTGCCATGGTATACTGTGCCCCCTAAAGCCACAAATCCCAGTGGCCTGGATGGAAACCTCTGACATCATGAACCAAAAATAAATGTTTCCTTCTTCTAAGTTGATTGTTTTAGGTACTTCATTACAGTAACGGGAGATGATTTACACAGTTGTATTCATGGATGTGAAATTTTACTATTGATTGTAATGTAAAAAATTAATATTGCTCATGTGTCATCTAGAATTTGTCATGTTATTTGGTGAGTAGCTGCAAATATGAATGTATTAGAATGAGTTTTTTTTTAAATGGAGGTATTTTCAGGACTGAAATAGTGGAATGTTTAGGAGTTTTAGGAGATACACATGCCTTTTCTGCTGAAGAGGACAGGACAGAGAAGAGGAGGGAGACTATGGAAGAAGAGGAGATGGAGCATGAGAAGCTGCCAGAGCACTCAGAGTCCTTGTAAATTCCACAGACACACCTGGTCCAGCCAGCACGGATGCATGTGGGAATATCTGTTTCTATCATAGCCTTGTATGTGCTTCAAACCTTCAGGTATACACAATGGTTTCATGATCGCCACTGAATCATTTGCAGGCAGAGAAGAACATGAAAAGTGGTACCCTGAGTGCATGAGTTAATAAGCAGACATGACTAAAAATGTCAAGAGATGATTAATTGAGAGCAAAAAGATAGCTTATGTCTTTTTTTTTTTTTTGTCCTTTTTGAGACAGGGTCTCAATATGCAGTTTAGGCTGGCCTTGGGCTCACTTTTGTAGCCTAGGTTGGTCTCAAACTCACACTGATCCTCCTGCCTCAGCCTCCCAAGTGCTGGGATTAAAGGTGTGCACCACCATGCCCAGCCTACTTTATGCTTTTGAGTCAGGTGCTCATCGTGCTGAGCTACCTTTCCAGCCCTAGCCAATATATTTATATCTTCATTAAACAGTTTCTGAACCATATTTTTATATATTTAATACTTGTTGATGATTATAACTTGCCTTTAACAACAAGAACAAAAAAAAAAAAAAAAAAAAAAAAAAAAAAAGAAAAAACCTTGCCTTTGAATAGTTTTTAATTTTGTGGGTTATTGGGAAATCTTTGAATGATATGTGTAGTGATTGATGTCTTGTATCAACTTGATAAGTAAAAAGATTAACTTAATTCACTCAGCAATTCCATGACCTAGAGCATGGAGGACCCTCCCTAGGGTGACTCAGCACAGAAAGGATATAAAAGGGAACTGAGATAGGTTGGTGCCTGACACTTCCTTGGAGGAGCTCCGGTCTTCACAGTCTGCAAGGAAGGAAGGGAAAGAGGCTTGATAGATGCCACAGCTGCTTCTCTTTCCTCTTCGCTTCACTGTTTTCTGCCACCATGCACCACTTCCACCTGCCTTGTGCTACTTTGCTTTGGAGCCAGCTGAGTAAGGACTCAAACCTCCAATAACTGTGAGCTAAGTAAAACTTTCCAGCCTTAATTTTTGGGTGATGGGTATTTTATCCCAGCAACAAATTAAAAAAAAAAAAAGAAGAAATCTGAGACAACATGTGAAGAAATTCATCTACTTAAAGAAAGTAAAACAACTTTATTTATATTTTAATTTATAGGCAAAATACAAATAATTGTTGCAGAATGTTAATAGATCAAAGAACTGCCTTTACTATAAATCAATATTGGATTGATCTTACAGAAAAATAAATTTATAATGAATATATATATATATATATATATACATATATACATATATATGTATTTGTGCAGTAAATATATAAATGAGCAATGAACTGGCTATACATAAAAATAGAACTCTGACCCATATCCTCTGTTTTTCTTTTTCTCGTACTGGGAATAGAACTCAGGATCTTACACTTACTAGGCAGGCACAGTATCACTGAGCTGTCCCCCTGACTGTCCACGTCCTCTGTGGAAGACAGGCCTGAGAGCTAAGCCACAGCCTCTCTAACAGTCAGCCTCTGAAGGCCAAGACTTAATAAATAACTGTCCTAATTTGTGCCCTGCTTCTAATTTAAGAGCAATTAAAAAAAAAATGAAACATGCAGGTCTATACTCAGTAACAGAGGACATTCCACTTCTAGTTGGCCGGACCCCAGCTTCCTTTGTCAATAATCTCTAACTGGGACGCAGCCAGAGTTAAATCTCTTATCAAGGCCCACCTGGAGTTATTTCCTTTTTGGAGTTTAAAGCTTGCACAGTCCCCTGAATACTTCTGAACTTCTACTAAACGTAAATGACATCGCCTATTTCCCTGTCTATAGCAAACCCTGAATATGTAGTCTTTGCTTGTTCTTATTTGGGTAGTCTACATTTATTTACACATCTAAAAATATAACTGTACGGCATATTATAAGCTTTAGAATCAAAAAAATCTCATTTTATATTTTTAAATAAAAATTTTAGGCTATAAATTCCTCAAAGTTAAATAATCTTACAAAAGACAGTAAAAATTTGTTGAATCTCAGTTCAATATTGAGAAGTCAATTCTAATTTAAACAGTAGCTTGGCGGCCATTTCTTGGCTTTTCAATACAGATACTTACATTCACACTTTGAAAAATAAACCATATCATCTGAAAATTATTTTAATATATAATTTATAGCGCTTCTTTGAATCATTAACCCAGGATCATACCTTCTACTTTAAAGTTTTATCCAGAAAAGAATTTTGACTTTCAGTTAGTTGGAGAGGAATATCCAATATTTAGATAAGAAATTCAATTATCTTTTCACAGAAACCAAGATGATTAGAGTTCAGAGAGCCAGAGGCAGTGTTTTATTTGAATGTAAAGCTGAACCAATTCAATTTTTAAGTATACCTTTTTTTTCCTCAAGAAAATGTACCTGCCTTAAAAGCCATAAACTCACATGACTGCATTCATATTTATTGTTTTAAAATTAGCTTACTGTTACCTAATACCTCCAATTGGTTCTATTAAATAGCAGATGTGTTAACTTTATAGAATCACTCTGAGGTTTTGTCCTGGACTATGATTTATTTATATGCAAATAAGTTTGTGACAAACCCATGGCAGAGGACCTTTTCTGTCAGGTTCAATGAGATAAAAAAAGAAAATAACAGCAGATAATACATATTTCAATCAAGAAAATCACGTACTCCCTAGTGATTCTCAACATTTTGAATGCTTCATCTAATAATAAATGCAAACACGTGGGTCAATAAAAGCTGTATCAATGCCTAAGGCCAATTGATGGCTTAATCTGGAGAATAAATTAGAGACTTTAACAAGTTTCATTAGTTGCTCTAAAAGCAACCAATCTTTTCAAAATAATATAGAAAATAGATATCAGGCAAATTTCCCTAGTATTGTGCAGTTGCACTAATGGGTTGAATTATTTATATTTTACCTGTTTTAATCTAGGGAGTAACAACAGAAAATAAAATGTAGACTTTAATATAAAAAGTCAGGAAATTCACACACAAAATGTGTTTGAACGTATTCTCTATTGCCTATAACATTTTAAAATCAGTGTGATTTTCATTTTGAGCCATTATCCTCTTGCTTTCCTTGAGTTAAACATGTTTCTTACCTCAGAATCAGCACTTACTTCTCCAAAGCCCCTATGTTGATTTTCCTAGTGCTGTACATTAGAGAACACCAACCATCACATTAGAAGCCAAGGAAGTAGTTGTCTAAGTATAGTATGTACAAAGCATAACTGTTCTCTCTCTCTCTCTCTCTCTCTCTCTCTCTTAGCATTTTGCATTAAAACTGATAAGTCAGGACACTCATCATCACCCCAAGAGGCTCACTTCCATTTGGCTTCAACCTGGGGCCAAACCAGAAAAACATCTCCACCCCTGTAAAATCTCTTGTCCCCTTTTATTTGGAGCTGTCTTGGCCTACTAGATAGCCTGCTTGCTCCCTCTGATGAATCTCCTCATGTCAGAGTGGCTCGCTTGGTGATTCTGTGTGGAACTAGGCTCTAATAAAAACTATAGCTTTTATTTTGATACTGCACATTGATTCTTACAATAATGAACTCATCAATATTTAGTTTGTTTATAGTAGGGATATAACACATATCATAGATTTGTTAATAGACCAAATATAAAGAGTTGTAACTTTAATCCAATAAATTTAATCCAAGTAGAAAACAGAGAGTAAAATGAATGCCTAAATCAATATCAGGAGCGTACATTCCTGGTTGGTAAAGAGTTGGATGATAATTGGAAATAAATAGTGAATAATCCAAAACTATATATTAATATGTTATCAAAACAAATGGAAAAGAGGTCCCAGTATATGCTTTTATGGGGAATATTACTTATGGAGTGGTTATTTTGATAAAATACTAGATCAAGTTACCTAAAAAGTGACTGATTAAGTGGTAATCAATTGGCAAAATGTTACTCAAAAGTATATGAAAGAATACCATGAGTATGATTGGAAATGATTAATATAAATTAATTTGGTGAGGGATTCATATATTAATTTTACAGAGGAAAGGGTCCCAATAAAATAATTACAGAGTATTATGTTTTGTATCAAGTAATTCATTTGAGAAATTAATTTAAAATAATCTATAACAAAAGCTATTACAGTGATTTAAGTTGTAGCTGACAAAAGAAATATCTAAATCTGAATCTCTATTACTTGTAAATGGGACCTTATTAGGAAAAACGGTCTCATCAGATGTACTTAAATGAAGGATATGAAGAGGAAAGCATTTTCAAGTAACCAGGTGGGCCCTAAATCAAAGGGAACTTATTTTTAAAGATATTTTTTATCTCATTCATTTGGTACTAAGTCTCACTATGTAGCTTGTACTCACAGTGATCCTGTCTCAGCCTCTCCAGTGTAGGGATGACACGTCATGTCCATGTTGGTGGCCAGAATGGTGCGTTTAGGGCTCCAGGGTCGCTTGGCATGCAGTATGGGAGATCGAACCCGGGTCTTTGTGCTTGGTAGGCAGGTGCTTAGATCACTGAGCTATCTCCCTGGCCTAAGGGAACTTGTCTTAATGAAACACATGGAACAAAACCACATAAAGACAGATGGAGAGTGGAGTTGTGTGTCTACTGGTCAAGGCTGCCAGGAAGAGACTGCAGCAGCCAGAAGTCAAGAGACTGAGTCCCAGAACAGATTGGCTCCTAAAGCTCAAGATGCAGTGAGTCCTGCCAACCCACGGTTTGCAATTTCTGGCCTGTAGAGCGTGAGTGAGGATTCTTTCCAAGCTAGAAAATATTTGTAACTTGTTAAGATTACTCTAGTAAAGGGATATATTTATATATAAAATGATGTCAGAATATGTAGTGACAGCATATACATTTAGGAAGAGTTAAGTAGAGGATTAACTCTATGTGTCATTCCTACTTTTATTTTAGGTCATACTCATGTTCTTAAAATTAATTGAATTTGCAATGGTGTTTGTTTTTTGGCTATGCTTCAGTATCTTTGAATATAGGAGAATAATGTAAGTGAGATGGTAAAGTAAAACTATATAACAGAAAGTAATTAAGAATTTTAAATTAACTTGGAATTTAGCAATCTAATATATTTAGTGAAAATTCTTGTTGAGATCTAAGTATTTGGAGGAAGAGTCACACGGGAAATGTATAAATACTTGCACCGAACATCAATGGGGGCCTGTAATGTAGCTCAGTGGACTAAAGAGCCTGCTTAGGCAAGCTTAAGCAAGTGCAGGGTCCACAGTTGGATCCCTGACAGCATGTACCCCACGAGCCCTGGCCCCAGTGTGGGCTGAGCCAGTGACAGAGTCCAGGCATAGTGCAATTCTAGCACAAGATAGGCTGAAAGCAAAAGGATCACTACAAGTCCAAACTGTGTAGTGAGATCCTGAAACAGCAAAATACACAAAAAAACGAGAACATGAATGGTGTTAACTACGTAAGCTTAGCTGCTGTGAGATAGAATTGCCAATAACTACAGCAAGTGTATTTGTCAGAGGTATTTCTCTCATCTATGCAATAAGTTAATTAAAGTCAAATAAATGACCTCATGTTTTTGGGAGACATTTTTGATACTCAAAGGCTAACTCATAAAAAAATAGTTCTTAGTCATTGGCTTAAATTTATCAAATTTATCTATTTAAAAGCGCAGGGTCTGGGACATAGCTCTGCAGCGCAAGTGCTTGCCCGGCAAGTACAAGGTCGTGAGTTCAAACTCCTGTCCTCCCCACCCCCCAATTTGCAACTAACTCACATATGTAGTTCAGGTTCTTGAATCTTCCAAAATATATATTAGAATAGAAATATGTAATGCATGTTCTTAAAACATCTCTATCCAAATTGTATAGAATTTACTGTCATTGTCAACAATTATCAGAATAATTATACATAGATAAATGCCTGAATTTTAAACCCTGCTTAACTTCAAAGAAGACAGAATTTTCATTAGACAAACAAAATATGGCATGAAGCCAAGGGAAAGAGAAGAATTAAAATCTCACTTTGAATAAATGTCTAATTAATCATTGTTCGCTAATGAAGTCAACCCTTTTGCTTCTAATGTGAGCTTTTCTTATTTAATATTAGGAGATAAAATGAATGGAGTTTCAGAAATACATTTTTAAGACACTATGTCAAAGTAAAGGTTATCTCCTGATGAGATTTTTAATTAATTAGAGCAAAGTTCAATAGAGGTGTAATACGACAAAAATTATTGTAAATATATTTCATACCACTGTAATCCTGAGATTCTACTGAGAAAAATAAGTTTGTAAGATAATATGAAAATAGGGTTTAACAGCTGAAATTTGCATTTATCAAAATATTTATTTGGATCATTCTGCACATTTTTATTGTAGATGAAAGTGTTTATCTGGGCAAAGATTTGAAACATGTTTTGGAGCAGTCTATCCATTCCTACAAGAGTGAATGAACACATACATGTAAAGCACATTGCACAGTTAATAAAATTAATAAATAATTGGTATATTTTCTTATAGTCTGATATGAAGGCACAAAGCTATAATCTGAATGTTCTGGGAGGCTGAGGCAGGAGGACTTCCAACTTTGAGACCAGACTCAGTAGTTTTATAACTTTATGAGACCCAATCTCAAAGTAAATAAAATAAAATAAAATAAAAAAGAATGGAGATGTAGCTCAGTGAGAAAGCCCTGGATTAAAATTTCTCTTTCTTTCTTTCTTTCTTTCTTTCTTTCTTTCTTTCTTTCTTTCTTTCTTTCTTTCTTTCTTTCTTTCTTTCTTTTTTTCTTTCTTTCTTTCTTTCTTTCTTTCTTTCTTTCTTTCTTTCTTTCTTTCTTCCTTCCTTCCTTCCTTCCTTCCTTCCTTCCTCCTTTCTTTTCTTTTATTCCTCCCTTTGGTCTTTTCAAGACAGGTTCTCACTATGCAATTCAGGCTGCCCTTGAGTTCACTTTGTAGCCCAGGTTGGTTTCAAACTCAACAATCCTCCTACCTCAGGTTCTCAAGTGCTGGAATTACAGGCTCTTCATTGATCTTTACCAAATTTATTTTTAAATGGGGTGGGGAGAGTTAGGATCTTTTATCTCATTTTAAAATCTGAAGGAAATTTAAGGTCTTGAGGTGGGCGTAGTGGTGCACACCTGTAATCCCAGCACTTGGGAGGCTGAGGCAGGAGGATCGGTGCGAGTTTGAGAGCAGCCTGGGCTACCAGCCTGAACTGCATAGTGAGACCCTGTCACAAAAAAAAAAAAAAAAAAAAAAAAAGAAAGAAATTTAAGGTCTTGGTAGACATTAGTGATTCTGTTGAGTATTAAAACATATGTATCTTTTTGCCATATTTGTTAATTAGAAAATTTGGATAGAATAGACAGATTGAACATAGAAAGTTGAAATAATTAGTGAGCAATGATTAATTGCATGGCACCACTGAGCTATGTCCACAGCCCCTCAAGTAGGACGGTGGAACTTGGTGGGATCAAAAATCACTGGCATTGGCATGAAAGTTCTAGAAAGATGTTAGCAAAGACAAATGCTTCCTGATAACTGATCTTGGCTTAGCCTAGCCCTACTCATAAGTTTTATTTCTTATGTAAGATGAAAGATTCAACCCAAAATGAAGAAATGATTCTTTTTTCAGAAAGCACATTGCCTTAAATATGTGGCAAGCTATTTTGTGGAAGGCTGAACATCAGATCCAAAGGACAAAGCAACTAAAATCACAGCTGTAATAAATAGGTGAAAGATAATAGGTCAGATATAGGTATAGATAAATGTATAGAGTTGTGAAATATATTAAATATTTGCTTTGTTTATGAAGTTCTGTATCTCAATTGCATAAGAGCAGTTCCATGTTTTTCTTTTTTTATAGGATTGCTTTTCTATTATTATTATTATTACTATATTTTTTTAGGACTGGGGATTGTACTCAGGACCTTGCACTTGCCAGACAAGCACTTCTTCTACTGAGCTATCTCCCCAGCTGAGGATTCCTTTTTTAAATGGGCCTTTATTTTTACGTATGACAAAAATGTCCTCATGAGTTCCTCCTTGTAAACTTGCTGTTACTTACAGACTCAGTCTCTTGTTCTGTGTCCGATGAGGACATACTGAGCCACTGCCATTTATTGTCACTGTTCACTTTCTTGTTTTAAGTAGTGTCTTAGTACTTTTCTCATTGCTAAGACAAAATACCCAACATCCAAAGTCAAAGGAGGAAAGGTTCATGTAGCTCACAGTTTACAGAGCTCGGTCCATCACCGTGTGGCTCCAAGGCAGAGGAGCCCTGTCCTTTATTCTGTCAGTGCTACTGTTCATGCCGGTGATTTTATTCCTTTTACAGAATTGTAGAGTGTGGCTCTCTCCTATATGGAAGCATTGCTGTCATATAAAGCCTACCTATGCTGAACTGAGTTCATCATTGTCCACTTAAAACCTTGCTTTGTTTTTTGTCCCCTCTTTTATTGAAAGGAATCTCCACTTTTGATTTGGTCACATGGAGAGACAGATCTCCTCAGAGATTCTTCTTGTTCTTATGCTGCACTATATCCAGTCAATCTTCAAGTTCTATAAATCCTTTGTTTTAAAAAAAATATTTATTTATTTATGTTAGGGCTGGCTCAGCATGTGATGCTGGGGATCGAACCATGGTCCCTGAGGTTGGCTAACCGTGCCTAAGCAGGTGCTTTAGCCTTCTGAGCTATCTTACCGACCTGCTATAAACCCTCTTTCTTCACTATCTATCTAAATTCATTTAGTTCCCCTCTATTTTCATGAAGTTCACCATTTCACTTTTCACTTAAGGTCCTGAAGGTTCAGACTCAGAAAAGTCCTCTACTCAGGCATTGCTCTCTCCTCTGCATCTAGGATATTCCATAAAACATAAAATTGATTCTTTAATGCATTTGTTTAAAATGCTTAAATGTCTGCATAGCTCTTTCAGATAAAACACAGAATGTAGTGAACAAAACCTTGCATAATCTGGCTTTGTCGCTTTTCCAATCTTACATATTGTCACATATTTTAAAACAAAGGACTACATTTTTCCTCCATTAAGAGGACCCATCCCTCCTGATCTTTCCTTATGCCAAATCTTGTCTGCTTTTTGAAGATTATCTCAAGTGCTATTTTCCCGGGAGCTCTTTCCTACAGGCACCTACACTCTAAGATTAAATTCTTCACTCTGTGCATACACGTTGGTACTTTTCCTATAGAACTACTTTAGCGGCATCATAAGGGTTCCTTCCTAAGTCTGTTTTCTCCTAACCTGTGAGATCCTCGAGGGCAGCAATGGAGCCTTTCCCAGTATTTAACACAATGTCTGGGAAAAAAGTGGACCTTTAACAAATGTTGCCTGGAAACATGTCAATAATTTCTTCGAGTTTATTAACAGAAATGAAGGTGCCTGAGGCAAGCAGAGGAGAGATTTCACCAGTGTATTACTTCCCACTGTTGGAAAAGCAGTATTTTTCAGATCACACTGAGGTCTGGCGGAAGTTGACACTTATTACTGATGTTTAATATGAGCCTGGTAATGGGTGGGTGGTGGGGCAGTTGCCCCGATGACACTGCGCAGGATACATTCCACCAGGATTTGCCTCAGGGCAGGCGATCTTTAAAGGTTGTGATAGCTTTACTGCTCTCTTCAGTTGATTTTCTGTAAATAATAAAGTCTTTGGTACTGGGTCCATGGCTTCAAGACTCCCCTGGCTCTTCAAACTGTATCCTTTTTTGCTTTTAAAAAACACAAAGCAATGGCTAAGGGTTACTAGCTCAGTGACAGAGTATTGGCCTAGATGTGTGAGGCTTGGGGGGTTAGATTCCCAATACTGGAAATAGATAGGAAACAATGTACCATGGTGCTTAAATTCCAGGGTTTAGGTGTCAGGGTATATGTTTGAAATGTACTAGGCAACTTCCTGTTTGACCTTGGGTAAATTACTTAAACCCTCTTACTTCAGCTTTCTCCTCTAGAAAAGGGGAGTAATAGCTCAATCCTACTGTAATTATGTTAATTATATCTCTATAAGAATAATTTTGCATGAATGTCTTATTTACAGATTAACCCAAACATCTCAGAGCATCATAGATTAAATGCTAATTACATGTTCCCCTAGTAAGCATATCTGACTTACATAGGGTGAGACTTCCCTAGTGACTTGGCATAGCGCAGAGTGCAATTGACTCTAAGTGGTACTTCTCAGGCAATCTACATGTGTTACATAGGGAGATCGTAAGTAATACTATTGAGTTCTTCCTGAAGGCAAGCAACTGTTCAGATACTTTATGTGTAATAGGTTTGAAAGAATTAGTATAGTGTTTGGTATGATAAGCATGATTCTGAAAAGTCACAAAAATTAAACAGAGAAGAGGGATTATTTGATATTGAGTATACGTTTCACTACTCATCTTGTTAGCAAGTGTGCAATCAATGCTTTATATTAATTGAATACCGTATACTTATAGATACAATTTTTTCTTTTCTTTTCTTTCTTTTTTTTTTCTTCCTTTTGCTTTTTTGAGACATGGTTTCATTGTGCAGTTCAGGCTGGTCTGGAACTAAATTTGCAGCCCAGGCTTTCCTCAAACTCTTATTGATCCTCTTGCCTCAGCATCCTGAGTACTAGGATTATGAGCATGCGCCACCATGCCCAGCTTGATGGATACACTTTCTTTTTCTTTTTTTTTTTGTCTTTTTGAGACAAGGTCTCGTTATGCAGTTGAGGCTGGCCTTGAGCTCACTTTTGTAGCCCAGGCTGGTCTCGAACTCACACCAATCCTCCTGCCTCAGCCTCCCGAGTGCTGGGATTACAGGTGTGAGCCACCACGCGCGGCTCTACACTTTCTTTTTCTATTTTCTTCTTTTTTGTCTTTTTGAGGCAAGGCATTGCTATGCAGTTCAGGCTGCCTTAAACTCACTTTTGTAGCCCAGGCTGATCTCTAACTCACACAGATCCTCCTGCCTCAGGCTCTGAAGTGCTGAAGTTACAGGCATGCAGCACCATGGCGTTGATGGATACAATTTCTGATGTCAAAACTAGCCAGGTCATATTTTAACCCAAGTAATGCTTATGAGACCAGGTACTAGTTGTAAACATTGGTAAATGATCACTAACAGTATTGTTCTGATTAGATTTATATAACAACATGTATGATTAAGAAGTTTTAATAATGACAATCCAAGGATACCTTGGCTGTAGAAGCTTGTTGTTGTGGCCAACATGTCATTCTGTGCCCACTGAACTTCACTTATGGAGGGAGGGAGAGAAGGCGGCTCTGGGAACCTGGACTCAGCCATTGGAGCGAGATTCCTCTGTGGCTGAAAGTGAAGCTCACTGGTGCTCAGCCTTATGAAAAGCTGCACCCTTGCCCCTGTAGACACTGAGCCCAGTCGCCTTGAGACACAGGAGTACAAACCAGGGTTCTGAGAGAAGAGTGAATTGTCCTTAGCAACTCTTTTTTCTCATTTTAGCATTGTCAAGAGAACATTAAAGTAAAACCATAGAAGTGAGACTCATCTGTGGCAGAACCTATAAGTAGGGATTACATAGAGGCAAGTTATCTGAAAGTTTCTCCATTTCTAAGCATTTGAATATGGTTTTGAGTCACTTATCCCAAGTTAAGTTTGATTGCATTGGGATCAGTCTTTTATCCTCTATTTTCAATAACAGCGATCATACTCAGCAGTAGACAGCTAAGCCAACCTTGGAAACTAAACATTCTGAGAAGAAAAGAAACTCCTCTGTGGGTCCGTGAAGATTTATTTTCTCCTTTCCTTCCTTCCTTCCTTCCTTCCTTCCTTCCTTCCTTCCTTCCTTCCTTCCTTCCT
>PVJA010050780.1:0-13133 GCA_004027025.1 Myocastor coypus | reverse complement strand
TTTGAGACAGGGTCTCGCTATGCAGTTCAGGCTGACCTTGAGCTCACTTTTGTAGCCCAGGCTGGTCTCGAACTCGCACTGATCCTCCTGCCTCAGCCTCCCGAGTGCTGGGATTACAGGTGTGAGCCACCACGCCCAGCACTGAGAGTTTTTTAAATAAAAAATGTTCCCTCATTTCCTTAGTCCTCTCAGACACTGACTTAGGATCTGTTTTACTGATGAAATGTGGCAGATTAACAAATAAAAGCAGGTATAGATAAGGATACAGTATAGAATGAGAACATACTCAGCTTTATTATTTTTTTTTTTTCTTTTTTTGGGCAAGACCAGGGTTCAAACTCATGACCTTGCACTTGCCAGGCAGGCACTTGTACCACAGAGCTACCTCCCTGGCCCCGTCTACCCAGCTTGAAAAGATAAAAACACAGTACTACTTGAGGCTTCCCAGGGCTCCTACTCACATCCCTTTCCTCCTGCTGGGGGGGTGGGGGTGACCCACCCTGAGTCTGCGGCTTACCCACACATAGCGGCTGCTTTAGTATATAATACATACATTATCCATCACACATCTACATGTGTGCACATGCGAGCTACATGAATACAGTTGCCCTTCTGTATCCATGGGTTTAGTTTTGCATCTATGGAGTCAAACAATTGTACGTTGAAAATATTTCTTAAGCTGGATCTGTACTGAACTTGTGTAATGGTTGATACGCTGTGTCAGTGTGAGAAGTTTAGAAGCTTAACTAAGTAACTCAGCAGTTCTACATCCTGGGGTATAGAGGATGTGCCCTAGGTTGGCTGTTTGCAGTCCAGGAGGTTCTAATAGTTGATTCATTAAGCTGGGTGTGGTGGCTCACCCCTGTAATCCCAGCACTTGGGAGCCTGGGGCAGGAGGATCAGTGTGAGTTCGAGACCAGCCTGGGCTACAAAAGTGAGCTCTAGGCCAGCCTGAACTACATAGCAAGACCCTGTCTCAAGAAGACAAAAAAAATAGTTGATTCATTGGGTCAACTTGAGAAGTTTATGAGTTTAACAAGTGACTCAGCAGAGAGACAGAGGCCTCACTTTGTAAACATCCTCAGTTTATGAAGGGGATGGAAGGGAAGGCAGGGTGTGGTGTGGATGTAGAGGAACCCCCTGAGGGCCAGGAGCCAGCATACAACGTCAGAGAGGAAAAAAGTCCCCGCACCCCGTTGTGTTTGTGGTTTTCTGCTGCCATGAACCGCTGCCCTTTTGCCACGCTGCCGTGCCTTAGAGCCCGCGGACTGTGGACTGAAACCTCTACAAACCTGGAGCTAAAGTTAAGCCTCATCTTTGGGTGTTGGGTAGTTTGTCCCAGCAACAAGAAAGAACTAACTGGGGCCCGGCAGGATGGCTCAGTGGTCTAAAGCGCCTGCTTAGGAAAGTTTAGGCAGCTGCAGGGACCGCGGTTTGATCCCCGGCACCACATGCTGCGCCAGCCCTGCCCTCAGGGAAGGCTGAGCCAGCCATAAAAATAAATAAATAAATAAACAAACAAAAGTTCTGAAACAAGAAAAAAAATGAAATAAAATTTTTAAGAAATATTTAAAAAAAAAAAAAAAGAAAGAAAGAACTAAAACCACCCGCATGAGATTTTTTTTCTTGTCTTTATTCTTTAAATAATCTCTTATAATAACTATCTACTGGGGGAGGGCCAGCCAGATAGCTCAGCAGACTAAAAGTGCCCCCTGAGGTAGAGCTCAGTGGCCAGGTTCAATCCCTGGCGCGCTGTGATGGCCCCACCCCCGGGGCATACTGAGATGGTGACTGAGACTGGGTGTGGTGGCACACACCTGCAATCCCAGTGCTTGGGAGGCTGAACACAGGTGGGTCACTATGAGTCTGACCTATATAGTGACACCCTTAGTCCCTGTATTACTAAATACAATAATAATAATAATAATAATAATAATAATAAAGATATGGCAGGATGCATGCAGGTTGTATGTCAATCCTGTGACACTTCATACAAAGGAGTTAAGCATTGTTAGATTTGGGGGTTTTGGAATTCTCAGGTGATTTTGAAATCAGTCCCCTGAAATCAGAATCACAAACACACACACAACTTGATTTCTTTTAACAAGTAGGAAAACAGAGATCTCAGAGCCCAACTTGCTTATACAAAAAAATGTATATTTCATTCACTGTTTTTTAAAGCATTTCTGATGCTGAAGAACCACATTTATGTGAAACCTGTTTATTTGTACCCCAAGAACAGCGTAGGGAGGGCAAGTGCCTGATTGTGCGCTTTGGGTCTGGAATACATGCCAATGAGCAAGGACCAGTCTTTTTTAAAGACTTCCAGAGGACGCTGTGTCTTGTTTCCCTATAAATATCATCACCAGCAGACCACGGATATCACTAAGGGTTCCATCTTCTGATCTTTCCTGGTCATTCTTTATAAATGTCACTGTGAAGACATCTTATTCATTCAATTCTTCACTAACAATAACTTCTGTTCAAGAGATAAGAACTTACATAGTATTTCTATTTTATCCCTTTTTAAAAAATGACAAATATTGACAAACATCAAGGCTGGGAGATGTTATTTACGAAGGTTGTTGTAAGGCAAAAGTCACAAGATGGAGATTTGTGATTCTTTATTGAACTTGATTATAAAAGTTTTTATCGAGCCCTGTCAAACTCCTGAGCTGGGGAGACACTTCAGATTTATAGCTTAGTCCTAAATGGGCAACAGCAGATATAAAATCTTGGAATTTAATATAAGCTTTGAAAATGTTAAATGGAGGGTTCGAGCAGCTTTTGCTTTGTGAATGGGCACGTCGTAGAATGAAAGCGCTGTATTGATTTCTGATAGGAGAGGCTGCCTATGAATAGCTGTGAGTCTGCTCATATCCCATTTCATTCTAAGGTGCATTAAGCGATGTCCTCCTCTTCATTTCCATTTATTGCGTGAAACTTAATTGGAAGAGAAAGCAAGCAGCTTTACTGAGAAAGGCCGCTCCCCGAGAGCTTGTCGGGGTCACCGCAGGGGTACAGAAAAGAACCGAGGAAACCTGCTGAAGGACTAGAGGCTCCCGTGGCGAGAGATTCCTTTCCCCCTGAAGTGTTCCAGTTCAAAGCAGAATCAAAGCCCTTTCTTTGGGCTATTTTTCAGTGAAGTGCAGCAGGAAGGGTGGCCTTCATATCCTCTATAATTTTTTCACTAGCTGTCCCTGATTGGAGAGGCCTCCTCGCCACCTCACTTGCCTTCCTGGAAACACAGAGCTCTCAATTCAGAGGTCTTGGGGAAAACCCAAGGAGAACGTGGTCTGGGAGCATGTGTAGCCATGAAGCTGTCCCCTCTGGCAGTGTCTGCTAGACCCAGTACTACAGACAGCTAAGTTAAGTAGGCATTGGTGGACAGAGCCTGAGAGATAGCTCAGCTGTCTAAAGTGCCTGCTTAGGCAAGCTTAGATGAGCACAGGGACTGTGGTTCTATCTTTGGCACCACATGCCACACCAGCCCTGCCCCCAGGGAGGGTGGAGCCAGCCACAAAAAGAGAGAAAGAAAAAGAAAGAAGGAAAGAGAAAAAAAAATGAAGGGAGGAAAGAGAGAGAGAAAGGAAGGAAGGAAGGAAGGAAGAAAGAAAAGAAAGAAAGAAAGAAAGAAAGAAAGAAAGAAAGAAAGAAAGAAAGAAAGAAAGAAAGAAAGAAAATAATAGACACACCGGGCTGGGTGCTCCAGGGAGTACAGAAGGTGAGGAACACACCCCAACTGTGGCTAGAGATGCCTCCATCAAAGGCCTGGCCTTGGGATAATGACACAGCGACCAGGCTTAGGTGCCTGCCTGAAGGATAAACAATAACTTGAGATTGTACTGTGATTGCTGTCACCTGGCACCAGTAAAGTCCAGATAGACATCAGGCACTGAGGTGGGTGAGCAGGACAGCTGGGCCCACCAGCTAGGTGAGTGACCAGGGCATCTGGCCCCCTCTCTTCTCCAGAATGCCTTTGTTCTTTCCATGTGCCCTGGCTACATGACTCACTTCACTGCTGGATCAACCTGAGCTCAGCGGCTGTACTTAGAACGCTCTAGGTTGATTGTCCTTTGAGCGGCACTGAACCCGTATTGTGACTCTGCTGTATAAATTATCCTAATAAAAGGCCTCCTCCTGTTTCTCAGGAGCTCTCTCCCTTCGTAAGTCTTTCCTACTCACAGCCTGCATTGTTTCTTAGAATTTATTCTTCAGGTTTTTTTTTTTTTGGGGGGGGGGTGTCTGACATCTAGAGGTTTGGAGTTCCGTTTCTCCCCTGTCTATGGGACAGGTGGGCAGGGAAGCAACTTTCTAGTCCTTTGTGCCCATGCTGACCCCAAATCAGTCACCAAATAGTTATCCCTACCAGGTCTTCATGGACCTGCTGTCTTCTGTGATCAAAGGATTTGGAAAGGAGCCGCCACCCCAAAATATCTTTCTTGCTATTTCCTAGGACAATTGTTATAGGTTATCGCAAATTCAGTGACTGGAAACTGCACGAACTTATTGTGGAGATTAGAGGGCTTACATGGGATTGTAGGGAGCCAAAATCAAAAGCTACATTCCCACTGGAGGCCCTAGGGGAAAAACACTCCCTTGGCTCTTCTGGCTCCTGGGAGCCTTCTGTGTTCTTAGCTCTGATAAACTTGGACCTTAATCAGACAATTCAGTAAAAATCTCTGCACCCCAGGATCCTTGCATGTCAGGATCCCTGCTACTCATATCTGCAAAGTCCTTTTTCCCATATCAGGCAAGAGTCACAGGGTCTGAGGATTAGGATGTGGGCATATTTGGAGGGGGCATTATTGTTATTATTTATTTTATTTTATTTTATTTTATTTTATTTGGTATAGTCTCATTACGCAGCTTGGACTCACAGTGATCCTCCTGTTTTCAGCCTCCCCAGCGCTGGGATTCCAGGCCTGCGCCACCACACCCGGTCTCGGTGGTTGGCTCAGCATGCCCAGGAGGTCGAGGCAGGCACAGCATGTGGTGCCAGGGTTGAGGGAGCATTATCTAATGCCCTATACGGCCACACTATGAAATTGAAACTTACCCTGTGGCGGACATGCCTTTGGGTCTCACATTTCCCACACCTATGAGTGCTTTTTTTAAAGACAAGGGGTTGAGACGCACAGCTCGGTAGTACAGCACCCGCCTAGGTTGTACAAAGTCTTAGATTTGATCCCTAGCACCAGAAAAGAAGAAAAGAAAAAAGATTCACTCCTCATAAAGCTGATGCCAAGAGCATCTTTGAGAAGCCCTGGCCTGCTCATGCATTCCCCTCCCCCCTTGAATTCAAATGCAGGCTGTGCTAGCTTGGTTCATGGAAGCCTTACGTCATGCTCCACGCTGGCCCCATAAGCCATGAGAGAGTGAGGAGAACACAGGGATGGAGTTGCATTAATAACTTCATTACTGAACTTCTCAGAACAGGAGTATTTGGAATCACCTTTAAGAGAGAGAATGGCCCAGGCTGGGAGGGCCCCTGAGTTCCCGGATGGAAGGGACTATTGTAGAACACTTTCGTCAGAAGCAGGGTGATCCAGACAAAAAGCCTAGGAAGAAAGGGTTCATCTGTTTCCTTTGAGTTTTTTTTGTTTTTGTTTTTAACTATGGCCAGCTCACCCTGCCCTGGGGGTGGGGCTGGTGCAGCAGGTGGTGCTGGGGATGGAACCACAGTCCCTGAGTTCACCTAAGCTTGCCTAAGGAGGCACTTTAGACCACTGAGCCATCTCATCAGCCCAAAACCTTATTTATTTATTTATTTATTTATTTATTTATTTGTGTTATGGCCGGCTCAGCCTGCCCTCGGGGGGGATGGGGCTGGTGCAGCATGTGGTGCCGGGGATCTAGCCGTGGTCCCTGTGGTTGCCTGAACTTTCCTAGGCAGGCACTTTAGATGGCTGAGCCATCTCGCCAACCCTTAAGGGTTCATCTAGAAATCCTCTCTAAGCCAGATTTCCATGCCTGCCTCACTGTTAGCAATCCTCTAAGGATTGTGTTGTTCAGTTTGGACAGAAACCATGACTAGGCGAAGTGCAGCTTCCTTAGCATGGGCTGCTCTGAGCTTTGAATGCCAGCAGCTCTCAGATCTCAGCTAGAGACCCTCCCTGCAGCTCCCCAGAAGGCCGGAGCTAGCAGCCACCAACAGCTCCCTGGAGCTCTCAGGCAGCCAGAGCTAGCCACCTGGTAGCTGCCTGCTGTGCTCTGTCCTTCTGGCAACCAGCTGTCCTCACACCACCAGCCCCAGCCCCTGGCCTTCCGCACTGGAGGCCATGTGGTTATTAGCCGTCACTATAACCACTTCAGCTACTCTGCTGGAGATAGGAACGCACAGGAAAGCCGAACCATCTAAAGGAGGCCTTCTTGGGTCTTACGTTGCAGCACCAGGAGAAACAGTGGGGATGGGGGCTGCTCTGGTAAAAGAGAAAGCTGCTTATATAGACAGAAAGGGGGAGCAGGCTTGTGTGTGTACAGTGTCTCGCCAGCTAACCACACACTTTCTGCATTATCATGGGGAGCAGAGGGTCCTCTCGTGGACCTAGCCCAGGATCTATAAAGCAGCAGGACAGGTTTGGGGTCACCCCAGAAAGCTGTAGCATTCAGTCTTCCGGGATAGACCTTGACTGGACTTGCAGCAGCCAAAGCAGAAGTCTCCAAGGGCCCCTGAGGCATTTGGGGCAGGCACAGCTGTGAAAGACAGAAGGAAACACTGTCCCTCCTCCAGTCCCCTCCTCTGCCTCACCTCCGAGTGGCTTCTTTCCTCCTTCAGCCCCCAGGGTGGGCCTGAGAGCCTGGCCCCTGCTCACTGCTCCATCCAGCCCTCTGTTTGGCAGCTGGGTCTCACCCACACAAGGCCCAAGCAGGACCAGCAGCCAGCAGCAGGGAAGTCGGGGCGTTTCTTCCCTGGGTTCCCGCCCTGACAGACTGTTCAGAAGGGGCCATGCCCCCTCAACCCTGAGGAAATATCTTTAGTTGTCCACGAGTTACATTTGAAAAGAATGTAAAGTTACAGTTGCCTTCCTTAAAATCTCTGCAGTTACTTTTCTCTTTTGAGTGCATCATTGATTACCTGCTTGGACCCATGTTGGGACTTCCCACGTCCCAGCTTGACCCAGAAGAGAGAATACCTAGTTCAGTGACAGCACAAGTCTACCCACTGCTCCTGGTCTTCCCTTCCTAACCCCTCCTGCCCCAATTTCAGGAGCTCCAACAGTTCATCAATCAATACCTTGGCTCCCCACACATCTCCTCATCCCACAAGGGGAAGGCTCTGGTCAGGCTAGCGTCAGCATAACTGGTTTATGTCTTACTGTGCAACAGCACATCAGCTTTTACGTTTGTATTTCTCCCTTTCAGCTTCGTTCCTGAGTTGTTCCTGCATCGGGGCAAATGTGAGGTGTGAGGAGACTGAGTAGGAGGGACTTGGGAGCAGATGGCTGCGTTGCAGGAAATGCCTAAGGTAAACTTCACCATGCACAGACACTGCCGGGTGGTCAGCCCCTGGCGTCTCCTGTAGTATCTAGCTCAGCCCACACTTGCTTTCAGATTCCTGTGGCCTCTAATAGCTTCTAAAGGGCTAACATTTTATGATCCTCCTAGAGGCCGTTATCGTGGTGCTAACACCTTGCAGGGATTAGGACAGCTGGCTCAGAGCAGGAACACACAGCCACGGAGAGGGACAGGAGGGGAGAGGGATGAATTCAAGGAAGGAGGAGGCAGACTGTTATGGTTAGTGTCTCGTTGTCGCCCCCCCCCCAAAGCCTCATGCAGTCGTGGGGCGGGGACTTCTAGAGTTTGAGACTTGCCTCATGACCCACTAGGATTATGAGTTTTAGTGCTGCTGGGATTATGGCTGTATGTGCCTTCCACGGGGGCGGGGGGGACGGGGGGGGGGGGCAAGAGCCTGAATGCAATATAAGAGAGACAGACAGAGGTCGCTGTTGTTGGCCTGTTTCCATTGTTGCTGTGGCCTTGTGCCTCTCTGCCTTGGAGCCAGCTGAGTATGGACTGAAACCTCCAGTAACTATGAGCTAAATAAACCTCTCCTTTCCTTTATTTTGGGTCTGGGGTATTTGTCCCTACAACAAGAGAAGAGTAACTGAGACACAGACCCTAAAGGTACATGGGCGGGCCGGGCAGATCGGCTCAGTGGTCTAAAGTACCTGCTTAGGAAAGCTTGGACGGCTGCAGGGACCGAGGTTCGATCCCCGGCACCACATGCTTCGCCAGCCCTGCCCTCAGGGCAGGCTGAACCGGCCATAAAAATAAACAAACAAACTAAAGGTACATGGGCTTGACCGGCAGCGCATTTTGATGGCTGGCCCTGGGACTCTCATGCTGTGGCTTCTTGGGTCTGGGGTCTCCTCAGCTGTGCCCACTTACCTGTGTGAAAGTGTGGGCCTCCAGTACCCGACAAACCAGGTTCTAGTTCTTTCCACTGACAAGGGAGTGTTAAGGACCAGACTTGCTTCTAAGTGTATTGATCACGTTATACCTCAAGTATTCTTTAAAAAAAAAAAAAAAAAATCATGTACGGGCTGGCAAGATAGCTCAGTGGTCTAAAGTGTCTGTTTAGGAAAGCTTAGGCAACTGCAGTGACTGAGGTTTGATCCCTGGCACTACATGCTGCGCCACCCCCACCCCAGGGCAGGCTGAGCTGGCCATAACATGAATTAAATAAATAAATAAATAAATAAATAAATAAATCTGTTACCTTATTTTTGGGCCAGCAAGATGGCTCAGCGGTCTAAAGTGCCTGCTTAGGTAAACTTAGGCAACCTCATGGATCACGGTTCAATCCCCAGCACCACAGCTGTGCCAGCCTCACACTCGGGGCAAAAATACTTTTAAAAATAAAAAATCATGTATAAGTGCCATTTTAACTTGGAAGTAGAGATTCGATTGAAAGTAGGCTCATTAGGCCAGGCCTGGTGGCGCATACCTGTAATCCCAGCACTCGGGAGGCTGAGGCAGGAGGATCAGTGCGAGTTCGAGACCAGCCTGGGCTACAAAAGGGAACTGAACTGCATAGCGAGACCCTGTCTCAAAAAGGCAAAAAAAAAAAAAAAAAAAGAAAGAAAGAAAGAAAGAGAAAGAGGGAAGAAGCTCTTGTTGTCTAGGAAACTTCATGTGCCAAGGCAACTGGTGCTCTACCTGAAGCCGAAGCTGCCCGTTGCCTTAAGCTGTAGAGGCGGGTCAGCTCTAGGCAAGGAATTTTTCCTATGGAGGCGCAGAGAAGAATGCTGAGGTGCCAAATTCCCATCCCACAGGCAGGAAAAAGTGAGTGAATCCATTCCGGCTCTTCACCAACTACTGGACTTCTATACAAGCTTCAAAATGACCCTCTTTCCTCAAATTTTATAGCCAGTGGTCACCTCCCCATCAGTTTACAATTCCTTTTTATCTTTACCACATTTCGAATTCCACACGACTCATTTCCAGTGTGTAAAAGGTGGGGAAAAGAAGAGTGAATTTATGTGCTGCTTTGTAAATATTTGAATCACATTATGGGATTGCTAGACAGACTTTTGGGCTTGCTTGGCCTAAAGAAGAAGGAAGTTCATATTTTGCGCCTTGGCCTAGATAACAGTGGCAAAACGACAATCACTAACAAACCTAAGCCTTCCAATGCTCAGTCTCAAGATATAGTTCCAACTATAGGATTCAGCATAGAAAAGTTCAAGTCATCCAGTTTGTCTTTTACAGTATTTGACGTGTCAGGTCAAGGAAGATACAGAAATCTCTGGGAGCATTATTATAAAGAAGGACAAGCCATTATTTTTGTCATTGATAGTAGTGATAAGTTAACAATGGTTGTGGCTAAAGAAGAACTTGATACTCTTCTAAATCATCCAGATATTAAACATCATCGAATTCCAATCTTATTCTTCGCAAACAAAATGGACCTCAGAGATGCAGTGAAGTCTGTGAAAGTGTCTCAGTTGCTGTGCTTAGAGAATATCAAAGATAAACCATGGCATATTTGTGCGAGCAATGCCATAAGATGAGAAGGATTACAAGAAGGTGTAGACTGGCTTCAAGATCAGAACCAAAGTATGAAGACATGAAAAGATAGCAGCTGGAAATTTCAGCAGCTTTGAATTGAATGAATATATCAAAGGCAAAGTGAGTAAATGTGTTACAAGATGTATATGTATCCAAGAATATGACATTCTGCTTACACTTAGGGATCCTAAGTGAGCTTTTAAGAACTGAGGATGTCAGGCATACTAAGCCAATTGTTAAGTATATGAAAACTAAATCTTTCCACAAAAGGATGCCATAAATATAACAGTTACTTGGTAAAAGTTTGTATTTGGTTGTAATTAGACTGTTTGAAAAGTGATACAAACCATCTCAATTTCCCATCATGATTTGTACCATATTTACTATAATTTTATTTTTAATTGTTTTAAAATTTTAGTTTATGGTACTACTTTTTGGCATGAATTGTACTTGTGAAAAAAAAAAACTTTAAATATTTGTGTGACCATGGGTGACATAATATGTATCTTAATATGTATTAAAACTTTACTGTGTCACTATCAATAAAACAAATACAACATAAAAAAAGAAAGAAAGAAAGAAGACTCTTTAGATTTCAATTTTAGAACAGCAGAGATTAAATGAAACATCATGCAATCCAGTTCCACTATTTACTGCGTGACTGTGGACAAACACTTGAGCCTCTCTGAGCCTCATTTCATTTTGTGTAAAGCAAGAACGATGCTACCTATCTTACCTAATCATGAAAAATTGATCAGAACAGTGAAGAGGCACCCAAGGCATAAACCTGTACCCTGTGTTACTCAGTTACTTCAGGGAGATACATTTAAAGAAGACAGTTCAAGAGTCAAATGTAACTTAGAAAGCATTGCTCAAAACATAAAAAAGACCGGGCATGGTGGCGCACGCCTGTAATCCCAGCACTCGGGAGGCTGAGGCAGGAGGATTGGTGTGAGTTCGAGACCAGCCTGGGCTACAAAAGTGAGCTCAAGGCCAGCCTGAACTGCATAGTGAGACCCTGTCTCAAAAAGACCAAAAAAAAAAAAAAAAAGGAAAAGAAAAAAGAAGAACATCCAGTTTCTAAATCCACAGGTTTACTAAAACATCTCTTCTTCCTGTGCCCAATTCCCATACCGCCTCTACCAACTGCTCTAGAATTTCTTTCCTAGAAACTTCCAAAACTTTCCCCAATTTGCCAGACTTAGCAAAAACAAAGCAAAATAAAACAAACGTTAAAAAAGGATACCTGGGCCAGTGAGATGGTTCAGTGGTCTAAAGCATCTGCTTAGGCAAGCTTAGGCAATTGCAGGGACAGTGGTCCATCCAAGCACCACATGCTGCACCAGCCCCACCCCCAGAGCAGGCTGAGCAGGCCATAATAAAAACAAATAAAGCTCCCTTAAAAAAAAAAAAAGGATACTTGCCAGGGGTGTGGCACATGCCAATAATCCCAGCATTTGGGAGGCTGAGGCAGGAGGATCAGTGAGACTTCGAGACCAGTCTGGGCAACAAAAGTGAGATCAAGACCAGCCTGCTGTATAGCAAGACCCTGTCTCACAAAAAAAAAAAAAAAAAAAAAGGGTACCAGATAGCTCAACACAGATAGCTCAGTGACTAAAGCACCTGCTTATGCAGAGTGCAGCAGCTGGGTTCAATCCCCAACATGCAGTTCGGGTATGGGGGCGGGGGGAGGGGGAGGGTGGAGTGCTGAGCAGACGATTGATACTGGATGTGGTGGTGCGCGTCTGTAATCCCAGCATTTGGGAGGCTGAAAATAAGAGAATTTCAGACACACAACAAATTATCTTTTTAGTATAATTAGTCCGGTCAAATAGCTGGGACAAACATATTAAACAACACATTCAGTGGTACCTCACTTCGCAAACTTCATTCTTTCCACACTTCTGGTTGTAGAATTTGTTCCTGAACCGAGGCTCTTCGTTGAGGCATTCCGTGTCTGAGTCAAATTCAAATTTGACTGTGCTTTGTCCCACAGCCCTACCCAACACTCCAACCCACAAACCCTTTCTCCTCCATCCCACACATGTTGTGTACTTCATCTTAGCTCACCAAGGAAGTCTCACTTCACTTTTAATTTTTGAATGTGTGTATATTTTTTTTTTCGTTTGTTTTTGGTACCGAGAATGGAACTCAGAACCTTATGCTTGGTAGGCAGGCTATTGTGCCTCAGAGCACAATTAAAAGTCCCCTCACTTTTAATTTTCCGTCTACAAGTTGCCCATGACCCGCATCGTTCACAATAAAAGAGAGCACAACTCCCACCTACCCCGCTCCAAGCCCGCTTCTCTATATTCAGTCCACAAACTGAACATTTTTCAAAAGAACAGGGCCAGAGGGAAAAAGTTAATTGGACAAAGTTTAAATGTTTAAGCCATGAAGGCAGAGAGTCTTCACAGAAAACAATAAACAAGTAGGGCCGGCCAAATAGCTCAGCGGATTAGGGGTTTGATCCCCGGGGCTACTTTGCTGGCCCCACCCCCAGGACGCAACAATTGGCAGTGCCTGCAGTCCTAGCCCTTGGGAGGCTGTAAACAAGCGGATCACTACGAGTCCAGTCTAGTAGTAAGGAGACTCTGAACATCCTATAGTCCCACCCCTCAAAAATAAAATAAAACAATAAATAAGGCTTCCCCCTACAATGCAGAAGGATTCCTTTTTTCCCACATTTTTGCCAGCATTTGTTTAATTTTTTTATCTTATTTTTAGCATTTGTTGTTAATTGATTTCTTGGTGCTGGCCATTCTTTCCGGTTCAAGGAGGAATCTCAGTGCTGCCTTAGTTGACACTGCTCTAATGACCAGCAGCACCAAGCGCAGCTTCTCATATGTGTCCTCCACCTGCGCTTCCTCCGTGAACCATCTATCCATTTCACTTGCCCCTTGTTTTTACCTTGTCTTTCACTTGGGAGGTCTAATTTTTTTTCAGTTCTTTATATATTTTACATATTAGTCCCCTGCCTGAGGGTGCGGTGATCGACATTGGGCCAACTTGAGAGAGGCCAGAAGCTCGGCTGGATCCATTGGGTGGCGCCACGCCCTGGGGCGTGACAGCACCGCCCTAGGGTGGCCCCACCCTAGAGGATTTGCTATATAAAGGCG
>PVJA010050779.1:0-13134 GCA_004027025.1 Myocastor coypus | reverse complement strand
TTTTTTTTTTAATTTCTATTATTTTATTTGGTGAAATTCTATATAGTTTCTTTTTTTTTCTTTTTTTACCATTTTGTATTCTTTAAAAAAATGGATGAGTTCTTCTTTGGCTTCTAGAGCAAGATTTTTTCTATGGAAAGTTATAGATATTCAGTTATAGGTTTTGAGAAATATCCTAGCATCATAAAGTAACATTACCACATGGCTTCTTTTTTAGATTTCTGGTCAATGAAATCAAGTTACTTGGAGAAAATAAGAACCACACAATTGTTAGACAACTAATAATGTAAGTACAAAATCCTTAGCCAAATATTTTAGAGATTCAGAGTTTTGGGAATTGAGAATTTTTTGGATAAAAGTATTAATGGAAAAATCATATTACTGAACCTCCAATAGGCTATGGAACAGTACACTCTGATCAAATAAGCACTGCAGATAATGAAAATTAATTCTAAATGAAATACAAACTATAAAATATTCTCAGATTACTTCAGTTATTTCAACATGTGAGATGAAATCCCCTTTTTGCTTTTAGATGTTTTTACTTGAGAAATGCAAAAAAACCCAACCAACCAACCAACCAAACAAACAAACAAAAAGCCCTAATAAACTCCTAGGGATTGGAGAAGTGGCTCCATGGTAGAGTTCTTATCTGGTATGATTTTTAATCTTTTTATTATGACACGAGTGTGTCCGATCTGTAGGCCATAGATTGACAGTAATTACTTTATTTTTATTTTTGGAATTATCATTGAGAGTATAGGCAATAAAATGAAAACAAAGTGGTGAGACTACCTCACACACTAAAATCTCCTACAGAGTAAAGGGAAAAAGTAGCAAAACACAAAGGTGACCAATGGATTGGGAAAAACTATCTGTAGCCATAGACCTAGTAATCAGTCAACATCTAAAATATCCACAAAGTTCCCCCAACACAAAAGCAAATAACAGGATCTAAAAATCTGCTGAAGACTTAAGGAGACATTTCCCAACAGAACACATCGATGGCTGTCAGATACATCAAAAGATATTCAGTCACCAGTCACCAAGGAAATGACCTTTGCCAGCACTTCTCAGCTTGGACAGTGCTTGGGGCCTCGTGATCCTCCTGCTTTCAGCCCCCCACCCCATGCTGGGATTACAGGTGTGCACCACCATACCCCTTATTAGTGGCCAGCTCAGTACATCCAGGTGTGGGATCAGAGCAACATGTGATGCTGGGGATCCAACCCCAGTCCCTGCACTTGCCTAAGCAGATGCTTAGTCCACGGAACTATTTTTCTGGCTCTTTAGCCTTTAAAAAGCAGGAATTTCTGCCATTTTCCATAAGATGCATGGATGAACCTTGAGACATAATGCTAGAGGAAATAAACAGATGCAGGAAGATGCACACTGCATTTTCTTAAGTATATGTGAGTCTAAAGTCTAAAATTTTTTTTTTCTCTCAGGTTCTCACACTAAGGGGACAATATGATGTTTGCACATGGGGATCTGAAGGGTACAGTAGATACTGGGAAAAGGGAGTGAACTTATTCAAAAGGAAGGAGTTACTGAGTTGAGGAGAAGAACAGGAAAAGGTGTGGGGGAAAGAGATTTATCCATGTATGCAAGCAAGATGGTTTGGACAACTGTACTGTGGATTTTTTGATGGTCTATGGAAAGAAATAGTTAATGTTCTACTTTGTTTCATCTCCTTTTTTCAGTTGTTTATACTTTTTCTCTCCTCAATTTTTTCCTTTCTTTCTTCAATTTTACATGCATACATCTGGTAATTTGAATAATATGAATAACTGGTTGAAGATAACACTGTATTACAACAAATGCAATGAAATTCATATTACTTTGTTAACTTAAATTCTGTATTACCTTTGCTCTTTTCTGTTTTTATTCTAATTTGTATTCTGTTTATTTTTTTTTTTTTTAGATTTTAAAAAGTCTAAAATAGTTGACTTCATAGAAATAAACAGAAAAATGATGATTATCATTTATTTGGTCTCTAGTTTTTGTGGTGTTTTTATTTCTTATCTTAGTATATTTTTACTATTATTGTAATTGTGCATATTCATGGGTAGAGCAGGATACTTCTGCACATGTATATAAGGCATACCAATCAAAGCAAGGTGATTAACATTTTGATCTTATTACTTTGTATTTCTGAGCTGGTAAGCTCTTCTGTCTTAGTAATTCATAAAATATATAATAGGTTATTATAAACCACAGTTATACTACTGTGCTGTAGTTATGTTTTGGTATCTGTCATCCAATCTTTCTCAATCTACCCCTTCTTTACATTTAATAACTTTGTATCTTGCCTTAGCAGTTTGTTAATGTAAGAGTAGATTAAAGGTTCAGTGGGGAGGCAGCTACACCAATTTCATCTAGAAAGATGTTATATTTATAGTCACTGAATACATTTTAAAAGAATGATATAAGTTATGAGACAATCAAACTCAGATACTTTATTTTTCTATGCACAATCCTTTGCCTCTTTCTGAAAGAATGGTAAAAAGAAATATCTGGTTTAACAAGAAATCATCGCTGAAGAAAAGTTCATTAATATCCCTTACTGAATAGTGGTATTTCAAGTGTTGATTTTATAGGTTTTCTAAATTAATAAGAAAGAGCTAGAAGAAAGCATCTCCAGATCTGAATAAAGGCACATTGGGGTGTTGTCTGAGAGCCGCCTGCCTCAGGCTGCAGTGGAAGGAACAGCTGCTTCCTCAGGAAGCAACACTATACAGAACTGGATGAAGAAGGGATGGATGGCCCCTGCTGACACAGGAGAGTCACTGGTCAGACTCTCACTGAAATGTATTTGTTCAAAAAATCAGAATTGCACAAGGTATTCTCTCTTAAGGTGATAAAAAGAGAAAATGAGCTTTCCTGGTACTGCTCTAGTGCTTGTATACCACGTCTAAAAGGCCACTCAGCAAGTTGCACGGGTGCTCACTGCCTGTCCATCTCTATTGTCTTCATTCTAGTCTAAGATCTCTTCCCCAAACCCTAAGACTCCTCCACAATGGGCCCCCCTAGGCCATCTTCCGGTTTCCACTGTTAAGCTACTATGAACCATTTCCACTGTATCAACTGGAATGACCTTCAAAAAAAAAAAAAAAAGAACCAAATCACACATGTACACTATTTGAACCTTCTCATAAGAGCATGTGGAAGAAATGTATAAAACTATGAATCTTTACATGGCATGGTCTCTGCCTAATGATCTGACTTTGGTCACTTTCCCGGTCATCCCTTGCTCACCAAAGACCTCACTGTCAGCACAAGTGGTCCCCTGGCTTCCTCTTGTCACTGAGATTCCCATTCAGATACCTCCTCCTCAAAGAGGCTTGCCCTAGCCATTCAGTCAGAGCCACCAAGTCACACCAACGTAGCATCCTACATTGGCAGAGTACTGATTTCCATCTGATACTACATCACAGTCCCTCATTTCCCTGTCTGCTGATACACACACCCTCACATATCGGCTCCCATTCAAGATGGGCATGACCTGTGACTGCTTCTGACTGGAAGAGCATGGAAGGTGGTGGGTTATCACCCCCACATTTAGGAAACGAGACTATGGCCTGGGTGATGCGATGCCCCTTGTGTGTGTAGAGCTCATTATAAAAGGCTCCATCCTGCCAGTCATCTTGCTTTAGAGACTTTCTCTTTGTCAGAATAGAAGAGGCACTTTACTTCTGTGGGCAGGGCTACATGACATAGTGGTTGACTTCCATCAGTTGCTCAAAGCACTGAAGTAACAGAAACTAAATACTGCCGAAAATTATATCAACCCATGTCTCAGATAAAAATCACCCACACCTGGATTGCAAGCTTGTGAGACCCGAATCAGAGGTTCCACTTCAGCTATTTGGCACTTCTGACCTGTAGAATCTGTGGTATGATAAATGTGTGTTGTTTTGAGTTGTTAAATTTGTGGCATTTTGTTACACAATAGAAAAATATTACACAAATTTATTGTATCTACCTCCCTTGTCAGACACTACTCTGGAGTGCTAAGAGGAATGCCTGTTATACAATGTTTAATACATACTTACAGAAGAAATGACAAACAAATACATGGCAAAATATTAAAATGACAGTGAAATTCCCAGAAAAACTCAGTCTATGAAGAGGGGAAGCACATCAACAGGAGACAGAGTGGGCCAACATTATGTATTATAATGGCCAGGGCATCCACAGCAAGTCCAGTTAGTAAAGACAAGCAAGTCATTCCACCTCTGAAGTTGGCTCTGTGATTTCTCAAATCACAAAAACAGTACTAGAGGGCTGGTAAGATAGCTCAGCAGACTAAGTGCCCGCTTAGGCAAGCTTAGGGAAGCGCAGAGACCAGGGTTCAATCGCTGGTACCACATGCCATGCCAGTCCTGTCCCCAGGGCAGGCTAAGCTGGCCAGAGTTCGAGTGTGGTGGTGCATACCTGTAATTCCAGAGCAGGGGAGGCTGAAAACAGGTGGATCACTATAAGTGTGAGCTGCATAGTGAGACCCTATAGCAACCTAATGTATTTTTTTTAAAAAAAGAAAAATACAAAATAGGTCATGAGAAAGGACTAAATAAGATAGTATTTAGTATTTCAAACATGGTATAATATAATCACTCAAAGGATGAGTGATAAGACAGATTTTCACCTTCTGGTTTTTTGTTTGTTTTTTTTTAATCAAAGTAGAAGTTGTAAATATCAGTGGCCCATGATATTTTCAGCATTAGTTTGATGAAGATTTTGGAAGGAAAGACAAAGGAGGTAAGACTAGATATAAAGAGGAAGGACAGAGAATACTTCTGGAATATAAATCCATCTTAGAGAGGAAGAAATAAAAATCACAAACACAAAATTAAATTGTTCTAAAATAGTACAGGATCTCAAAATCTGTCCTGCAAATTGCCTTCCTCAGGCCTTGCGGCCTGGCAGGCTCTGTCCTTGGTGCTCCAAGGCCATCATTCATGGTGTATAACAACAGGAGGTCACGTGCTCACCTCGGGGGTGGGCAGCTCAGAGACGCTCTGCAGCCTGCTTTCCCGGAGCTCTCTTCTGTGCCTTTCCTTGCCTTCATGCCATGGGCAGCTATGTTTCTATGCTCTCTGGCTCATAGGGCAATATGGTCAATGGAATGGATGCACTGGAGACGGGGGAAAACTCAGGCTATTTTTCTTCATCTTTTGGATACCAAGGCATCTGTATGAGAAACCATTTCTCCTTGGTACCAGTTCCCACAAGGCAGGTCTCTCTCTACAATCTGAGCTCCATGGGGCCGCCCCTACCATGGTTCTAGCCCTGCTAAGTTTCTAGGCCCTGAAGCATTAGTTCCTGATGGTCCCTCCTGCCTTGAGGTGTAGAGCTACTTCCTACGGTCCCTGACCTCTTCAGATAACCTCTGATGGATGCCGTAGCAATTCTATGAACCAGGCAACCAACTTCCTATTATTTTGGATTTCTTTTACTTGAGAGACCAAGAGTGGTTTCTACTACCTCACACAGAGAGTACTCAAATGCCCAATATAAAATTCAAAACTAAAATTCAAATAGTCTTAGAATTTGTGCCCTTCAGATTAGAATCTAGCTCTGTTGCAGAACACTCATCTAGTATAGGAAAGGTCATGGGTTAGATCCTCAGTCACACACACACACACACACACACACACACACACACACACACAGTCCCTTTGCTTTTAATAACTAACAGATGATGGAGAAGTGGATAAGAAATCACCCACTCCAAAAGCAGAAAGAAAACATATGCAGCTATCTGGTAAGCGAGAGTGCAGCATGCCTAACTAGCATTCATTATAAAGTCTGAGGCTCTCAGGAATGAGCATTTTAAAAGTGGTCCAAGGTTAGGGCAGAACATAAGGAAGATGTGGTATTGCACACAATGGAGATGCCACTCAGCTATAAAGAAGGAAATATTTGAGCATGTGCTGGACAACAGGTGCACTCGGAGACCACAACGTTAAGTGAACTAAATCAGACACATAAGCTTTGATATTAGATGATTTCTCTCATATGAAAAATCTGAAACATAGATAAGTTAAAGAACAAAATAATCACAGTAGGAAGCAAGGAATTAGATCCTTTGCAAAGGGGAAGGTGACTCAGAAATAGGGAAGAAGGAAGGAGCTTGAGGGGGGCAGGAGATGAAAGGGTAGTGAAGATTCATTATGGATGCGCCCCTCGATGGAAGCAATCGCCAGGTGCTGCAAACACGCACTAGCAGCAATAAAAATTTTTAAAAAATAGTATTAATGCTCTAACATAAATATTATTTAATAATATTCTTAAATTACAGTATGGTGCTAGTACCATTATTATGGCATTCGTGATACTGTAACATTGGATATTTCAAAAGATACATTGCTTATCCTTTCCTCTCCTTAATATGACTCATTGGGTTTATATATAAATATATGAGGCAAATTATTGCGGTCCCCTTAATACGTTGGCATTGCAAAAGTGAGCAATCCCTCTCCATTGTTGCCATACCTCCAGGCCTTCTCTGGCACCTCTGCATTGAACTACCAGCCCCAGTCCTTTCATTTGTTTGTTCGGTTGAAATAGGATCTAGCTAAGTTGCTCAATCCACCAGCTGGGCTTGAGCTCATGGCCCTTCCTGCCTCAGGCTTCCTGAGGCTCACACTTCTGCTCTTTGAGATGAATTGACTTTCTAGAAATTATCGAAAGTAGTCCTGTTTCTGAAGTGCTCCTATCATAAGCTGTATTGTGTTATAAGATATAACTGAACATTTTTTAATGAAAACTACCGTGTCTTTTGCGATTCTTAAGTTAGGCATGCAAATAAGTTTTGAAAGAAGTACTTTTCAAAATGTTTTTATGCCATTTTTTTTCAGCTTTCAAAATAATGTCTTGATATAATAAATACTCATATCATTAGTAGATCCTGGCATAGTTGTTCTAAAAATCTTATGAAATCGCCTAATCATGGTGCCTTGAGGAAAGAAATCAGTAAGTCAGCGCATTTGGGTTCAGATTTCCAGATCTCCTTGTAAATAACTACATCTAGTGATACAATTAATATCTGTACTTTTTAAAAAAATATTCAAGGAGTTGTCACCGTTCCTTAGCTTTTGCTTTTCTGTATTAAGCAACTGGTATTTAGTCTTTTTACTATTTTGTTTTTTGGTACCGGGAATCGAACTCTGGGCCTTGCGCTTGCTAGGCAGGCGCTGCGCCACTGAGCTACATCCCCCGCCCAAGCAACTGGTATTTAAAGTTTTAACAGTTATAGCATTTTATAACTTCATATTGGGTATCATTTTACCAAAGCTTTAATTTCTCTTAATTGTCTATGTTCTTTATAATTCCTCAGTTCATCTTGCAGTCCAGCAAATCTGTTTTCTCAGAGCGTGGTCGACTTGACATGGAAGTGATTTGCCTCAGGTTTTTGGGTGGCATTTCTGAGGCCTTTTCAGGCCCTTGTTGACTCACAGTACTGCCTGGCTGAGTCATTAGCTTGTGGGGAGCTAGGATGCCCTCCCCCCTCCTTCCTGGCATAGGGTAAGACCAGGGTGTAGGGTCACACTGTTAGGAGTCTCCTGAAATGTGGCTCAAATGATCCGATTTATATTCCATATATTGTTTTTATCTTTAATAACTAGGAAAAGACTACATAACACAGTAGGGAGAGAAGCACAATATAATTCAAAAATGTTCCTTGTGTTTTGTTTTGCTTTTTGCCTCTCTGCTCATGTCACTCACTACACCTTCAGAACTAGATTCGGCATAGGCACGAGCCATCTACAGGTGACGCCTGTGCCCGCGTCAGTCAGCAGGGCAGAATGAGGAACGGCTCACCCTCACTCAGCTCAGGAAATATAGCAAGTTGGTGAAAAGTTAATAATAAAAGTGCTACATTGGCAATTTTAGAAAAGTTGATGACACCATCTTTTTTAACATTATAGTGGAAAAGAATATTCAGTGTTGAAGGTGGTTGGGATTTTATTTAGAATCTGGGGAACGGTATTCATGGCTAAAAACTGATGGCTGTTTTTCTATAGCAATATTTTGATAGCTCTTTGATGCTATTTTAGATTTTGACGGCATTTTTAAAGAATCTCTTAAAAGAATAATACAGGGCACATGATGGTTTGGGATGTTGGTGACTTTCATTGTCCTTTCTTGAAGCAGACCCTTCACCCCTAAGATTGAGACCCTTGAGCTCCCACTGCCAGTTTGCAAATGTGCACAGAAACCAGGCAGGGCCGCCAGCAAGCCTGAGACTCACAGAGGAAAAGCTATGAATCTCCATATCTTAAAAAGAACTTGAAGACAAACTTATTAAATTCTGTCTTGGTGCTGCTAAGGGAAATATTTTCAGTTGCTATGTCAGCTGAAGCCTTGCCTATTAATACACAATTTTAGTTTTGATTAATTGATGCTTAAGCTTTTAAGAAAAATTTTACACATCCACGAGGTTCCCTCCTTTGCGAATATCCTGAGCTATTTCCAGCACAGCTCATACAGACTGCTGGCTTTTGTTGTTGTTGTTGTTTGTTTTTGCAGTTTGTTAGTTTGTTTATTTATTTTTATGGCTGGCTCAGCCTGCCCTGAGGGCAGGGCTGGCACAGCTTGTGGTGCCGAGGATCGAACCGCAATCCCTGCAGCCGCCTAAGCTTTCCTAAGCAGGCGCTTTAGACCACTGAGCCATGCTGCTGGGCCCCCAATTTTTTTTTTTTTTTTTTTTTTGTGGGGCTGGGGTTTGAACTCACAACCTTGCACTTGCCAAGCAGGCACTTGTGCTGCAGAGCTATCTCCCCAGCCCCCCAGACTGCTGTTTTGACTGCAATCTTTCATGCTGACCTCAGGACGGAGCAAAGAAAGGGCTATTAGTGGCACCTTTGCCTGCTGTTACCTTATGCTTCTGTGGGAAGCTAGGGCTTCTACTTTGGTCCCATGCCACAGCACCCTATTTGTTCTTACCTTTCTCTTCGTAGACTCCCTGTCGGTAACCACCACACACAGCTCACTCCGAAGCTCACCACTGTCGTGATGGCACACGTCGCCTGAAGAACATGCACCACCCAGAGGTCCTGTAGGAACCAGCCTACGGGTGAGCTTGTGCTGGACTGGGGAGGGTGGGGGGACAAGAGGCTGAAAACCCCAAAGACACAGCATATAGCCCGGAGCATTTGGCTCCCCTGGCCTTTATTCGCTCAGACAAGCAAGAAGGCAACCAGAGCAGCACAAGACTCCTCTGCCTCCTATCATCTGTATTAGGGGAACAGGTAGGGAGCTGGGTCTCGGCTGTGCTGACTCTTCCCTGGAGTGTGCACCATGCCAGGTGCCCACACACTGCTGCCAAAGGGGCACAGGCTGCAGCTGCCTTTCTCCTCTGGGCTCACAGAGGCGGTCCATTAGGCCTTGACCTCATCATCTGGTTTCCTATAAATTCCTAGCACTACTTGTGTTCTTTCTTACACCAAATACCTGGGTTAATTCATCACGCTTCAGTGATAATACAGCCAGTGGGAATGGAGGTCCCTGTTGTCCCATAAGTTAGCTCTTTGGTGTGATGACTTATGAGCTCTAACATGTCCCTGATGTGCCTTGACTCATTGCCTGGTCCATCTCTGATAAAAAAGGATGGCGCTGATACTAGAATAGTGGTTAATTTGTCAGCTTGCCTGGGCCAGAGGGCACCCAGACTTCTGGGTAAACATCCAGGACGAGGGTTCTGATGTGAACATTTTAATTGGTGAGCCGGGTAGAGCAGGTGGCCCTCATCCAATCACTTGAAGGTCTGGATGAAAGCAAGAGGCCAACTCTTCCTGGAAAAGAGGAAACCTTTTCTGCTTGGCTGGTTTTGAGACAGGCCATCAAGATTTTTTCCTGCCCTGCATGCATGCTGAAACATTAGCTCTCTCTCTCGGCCCAAGCCTTCTGGCATTTTACCTGGAATTGCGGCTTGGGCTGCTTGGCTTTCTAGCTTGCTGACTCAACCTGGAGATCTTGTGACTTACCCACTTCTATCACCAAGAAGATGCCTTATAATAAATCTCTTTTTGGCCCAAGATCCTTTGACTGCCACAAATGTCTGAGTTTCAAATATGCATTTTTGAAAATTTAATTTTTGTTCTAATGCTACAATATCTTTCTACACAGAAAACAAATGTTTACCTAAGTCCCCAAATATACATATAAATTGATGCTTGGAGTCAGGAAAGGGGCATTGGTATGGCCCATTAGCTGAGCTTTCAAAAGTTTGTATATTTATGAGTTATCACTCTTATTCTAATATCAGAGGAAACTGAAATGGGACACTGGATAAAAGATGCACTGATATTTTTGACAATAATAAGCATGCTGAATAGTGTTTATATATTAGGCAGTATGCTTCAAAGAGAAATAGAGCCATTATAAACACAAGACTTTGCATATTTTTGGAGGCTTTCACCAATATTTATAAGGAGTAAATATTTATTTGTAACACATTCTCCTCATTGCTAGAGATTGTTTACAGTATATCAAAGTGCCTTGCCAGGTTATTTTAACGCTCTAATTCTGCATATTTTCCACAGCAGCAATGAATGAAACATCTCTATTTTAAAAAGTAGGAAGACAATAACAACAGTTGACACTTCCCCGCTTCGCTACTTCCCCTTACCTCACACCATTCTGTGAATGAATGAGTGTTTACTTAACGTCAGACAGAAGTGGACATAGTTTAGAATGTGTACCGCCGCGGTTGCACAATAGCACCGCCACCACTGCCATGCGTGCTCGAAGAATTAGGTGCGCGTCTCACTGCAGGAGGTCTGAGGACATTGTTTATTGTACCTGCTGTTTTTCAGTGAGGAAACATCTAGAAGGAAGTTGAAAACGTTTGGCTTCTCGCAGCTCACCAGGCAGGGCCTGTCTGCAGCACATGAGGTCATTTCTTACCTACAGGGTTGGTTCGACTCCACACCCACGAACTTGTATTTTCTCTGCTGATAGTGCCAGCTTGAATTTATGTTGTGTGTGCTGTAGACAGACGTCTGTTAAAAGCCAGATGCAGGCCATTAATGTTTCAGGGGGGAGGTGGCTCTGATTCCTAAGCAGTAGCTAACAGCACTGTCTTGTGTCCCCTAGTTTTGCCCTGAACTGGATTCCTCAGAGCTTCGTTAGTATTTAGTACCAAAATTTATTTCTTAGAATGTTTATGTGAGTAAGAAAGAAAAGCCAAAATGTGTTCTGTAGTGGACTCAACTTCAAGGTTATTAATTACTAAATTAATTATTAATTTAATTTAGAAATTAATTATTATTAGTTTTTCCACCTGTCTCCCAAGAGAGAAATGATAGCTAGGTTATTGATGCTGTTACATAGCCTTGCTCTATGCCATAATCCAGGACTTTTCTGGAGAAATAGATTTTATAAAATATTTCAAAACATTTTTTATAAAATATCTCCAAATAACTGTTTTCTTTCTTCACTGTTCTTTCGGTCATTAAGGGTCAAGCAGTATTTCCACTAAAAAATGTTTCCAGTCTTAATGAACTACAAATTGTATGTGTTACTAATGGCCTAAAAGACTTATGATTTCTGTGGAGTTCAGTCTTAAAAACTTCTTTTACACCAGGTTGTTTTTTTTTTTTCCTTTTAAAAAAAGGAATGTACATTTAATAGCTACATTTACTGTGCAGAATTGGTATACCTCTGTGTCACATCTTAAGCCTTGGTTTTTCTTCTGGGGTACAGAGAGCTCACGCCCGGGCGCAGGCTTGAAGTCTTCCTTTCTGCCTGTGTGAGCCATGAGAAGAAGAGTTCTCAGCTCAGCTCCCAGGATAATAAGCATCTTTCCTAATTCTTCCTGCTGGTTTTGCCCCTGGCTACTGTGGTCAAGGGCCTGCACTTCCTGTTCTCGGCAAGGCCAGGCTAGTGCAGCAGTCAGTGAGCGCAGCAATGCCTCTGTCTTCCTGCCCTATCGCAGCCATCTTTTCTCAGCCGCGGTTATCTTGTTTATACTTTCTATTTCCTCTGGCCCAGCCCAGCTTATTTCTAATGGAACTTCCAGCTTCCCACCGGCTCACTCCATCCTCTGAACTCTGTTCCTATTAACACTGAACCTGGGGTTCCATGATCACAGCCTAAGCCTTCTGCAGGGACCCTGGAACTCACAAGTCAGAGGCGCGCACTTGCTCTGGGACAATCTGTGCATGCCTGAGGGTTGGGTTCTGAGATGTTCCATGGTACGGAAAGAAGGTATGGAGTTCAACAGTGAGATGTTCTCTGTATCAACAGCAGTGTCAGCTTTCGTTTGGGTCCCCTTGCTTCATTTGGTCTTTTTTTATTTTGTTACATTGTTTTGGTTGAAATTTTTTTTTATTTGCTTATTATAAATGTGAAATACCTTTTCATTTATTTATAGCATTAGTTCATTTAAGCCATTTTTAAAAATTTAACTGAATTTTATCTTGAAAAGTAAAAAGAGAAGCAAAAAACAAATAGAAACAAATGACAGGAAAAAAAGAAAAAATGACAGAAACAGGGTAACATACAACAACACACGTTACAGATTTTCAAAGCAAATGAACAGTGGTTGCTATGTTACCTACTTTAATGTCAAATCTGTTGCTCAGATTAATAGATACAGTTATACAAGACTGGACAAATAATTGAGTGTTAATGCTTTCAAGAAATCTTAATTTTTTCCTTGTCTTTTAAGAAACTTAGTGTGAAGACAGTATAATAATTAATAAGACATTAGAACTGGTACACATTTAGAAGACCAAGACGAGAGGCATTTAACCATGGGTTTTGTATTACACATTTTTTCTGTACTTGATGTAGTTGCTCAGATCACAGATATCAGCATACAGAGGTAGTCAAGGTGAAAATTGTAAACATTGACTGCTATTTTCAAAACACTGGTGGGAATTATTAGTACAATCATATCAGCTGTCCTGTATATATACTGTATGGTGTCCCCTCTCCCTTTTCCCTATCTTTTCTCCTTTCTCTCATCCTGTTCAATCCTTAAGTTCTACTTCTTTCCGTTTTACTATATCTATTATACCTTTCAGGCTTTATTTATTCTTTTAGGTTCTTACATGGGCACCTGAGACAAATACACACTTCTCAAAGGAAAAAAATACAAATGGCAAGTAAATACATGAAAAA
>PVJA010050778.1:0-13184 GCA_004027025.1 Myocastor coypus | reverse complement strand
GCTGCCTCCCCCCACGCTCCTCAGAATCCTCCTCTCCTTCCCCAGGGCCACAGCCTCACCTGCAGCAGCTTCTGGGCTGAGCTCTGACACTTCGCCTCCAGCTCTAAGATGTGACACTTGAGCTCCTCGCTCTTCTTCTGCAGCTTGGCCTCGTTCTCCCGCAGTCTCCTCAGCATCTGCTCTTCTTCTTTTTCCAGTCTCCAGAGACATAACTTCTCCTCTTCACGTAGAAAAGTGTGGACTTTCTCAAAATCCCATTTCACCTTTTGTTTCCAACTAGCTATCTGTTTCTAGAATGAGGGAAGTAGGGTCATGAGCGTAAACAAATGTGGAGTCCGTTGCTGACTGCATGGATGAACAAGTTGTGAGCTATACACAGGGTGGAGTCTTGATCAACCTCAAAAAGAATGTAGGTCTGCCGCTAATTTAGGGATAAAGCTTGAGGACTTTCTGTTGAGGAAAACGAGCCTGAAACGAAGGGGCCATCAGTGACCATCTCATGTCTAGGAAGCACCTAAAGACTTACATTCAGAGAAACAGAAAAGAAAATTGTAGGGACCAGGCGGTTATGAGGAGAGAGGAATGAGCTCAGGTTTAATGGGCATAAAATTACATTTAAAAAAAAAGAAAAGCCGGGCGTGGTGGCTCACGCCTGTAATCCCAGCACTTGGGAGGCTGAGGCAGGAGGATCATTGTGAGTTCGAGACCAGCCTGGGCTACAAAAGTGAGCTCAAGGCCAGCCTGAACTGCACAGTGAGACCCTGTCTCAAAAATTAAAAAAAAAAAAAAAAAAGAAAAAAAAACTTGTGTAGGTGAGTAGTGTGATGATTCTGCAGCAATGGGAAAGAAGATCAGTCCCTGAAGCACACACTTCAAATAGTAACAGTGACAAACTGTATATTATGGTCTATTTTGTCACACACAAAATAAAATCTCACATAAGTCACTCAACCTAGAAGAATGTCCTAAACGTTCTGCTGGCCCTCAGACCCTGGAGAGATTGATTTCTTAAGTCTTTCTAAGCACCCAGGGTGGTAGGAGAGTCCCTGATTCTGGACAGTGTGAGGTCCTACTTAGACAGTCTTGTGTTGTTATTGCCTACTGAGAAATATTTGTGTTTCTCCTGGGGGTCACTTTATTAATCCTATGCATAAGATGCCAGAAATAAATTATATATCTCATTAGCATTAAGTTGTATTTGTGTCGATGTAGAATTGCAAGTTTAGGAGTGCTCTGGAAAGACCTGTAGCACTTCAATGACTAAGACGTTTCTATGGAACGCAAACAATTTAGAAAGAACTGGAAGTTGTGCCTATGAGAGTGGTGCCTGTTTAACTGTTGTACGGAAAGGCTTTCCTTAAGTGCTAGTTACACTCAGTGTTGCATAGTGTTCAAGGTTCCAGCAATGGGAATTCACAGAATATCTCCTGGAAGCCCGGATTAATCCTCCTTACACAAAAGAGGCAGAGGGTAGAAAGGTTCCTGGACCATGCAGAATGGCTCACCATACTCTGCATTTGGACTGCCCATTAAAAGATTCCAAAAATCCTTCCACAAAGCGATGTGTCTCTGATGCTGTGGAGCCTGGAAAGCTATGGAAGTCTGGAAGCCTTTGGCCTGCACGTGGAACGGCACAAGTTCTCTTAATAGCTACACGCTCCTTATCACTTGGGGTGGCTGCTTTATGATTCTACCCTGGGAAACCTGTTGTCTCAATGCTCAGAGAGGCAGTTTCTCTATCCATAAGGCTGAAAGCCACAGTTCGTATTTGTTAAATAAAACAAGTGAATTGGTTTAAAGTCTGTGCCCCAGAGCATACAGGTGACAGGCCAAATTCAAAAGCTATTTTTAGGCAAATAGACACCACAATTCTACTTCTCCTGAATAAGTTATTAGGAATCCTATTTATTATGAGTTAGGAGGTTCAAAGTTTCATGATCAAATCTCCTACTTGGGCTGGGCATGGTGGCTCACGCCTGTAATCCCAGCACTCGGGAGGCTGAGGCAGGAGGATTGATGCAAGTTCGAGACCAGCCTGGGCTACAAAAGTGAGCTCAGGACCAGCCTCAACTGCATAGCCAAACCCTGTCTCAAAAAGACAAAAAAAAAAAAAAAAAAAAAAAATCTCCTACTTGGAAAGTAATACAAAAACAAAGTTTCTCTTTTGGGTTTGTGCTTTACCTTCATTATTCCCTGCTTTATGTAAGAGAGTGGGAAATAATTTGAGATCAAGGATTTTAGATTCTTACCTGCCATTCAGTTATCTGGGTTGTCATGAATGTTTTCTGATTCATACATTCTGTATGGATGTCACTCAATTTTGCCACAGCTCTCTGAAGTTTTTCCTGAGGGAAAAATTGAATGAGCAAAGTCTATTAAAATTGGTAAAGCGCTGGGTGTGGTGGTGCACACCTGTAATCCCAGTACTTGGTAGGCTGAGGCAGGAGGATCGGTGTGAGTTCGAGACCAGCCTGGGCTACAAAAGTGAGGGCAAGGCCAGCCTGAACTGCATAGCAAGACCCTGTCTCAAAAAGACAATAAATAAATAAATAAATAAATAAATAAATAAATAAATGTAAGATTGGTAAAGCAATAGACACCTAAGAGAAAGCCCAGCTCTCCAAAAAGTGTTAAAATACAGTGGCTCAGCACGTCCCCAAGTGCTTCATCCTTCTTGGAGAACACTGGGCACAGCATGGGTGGTGAAATGGATCTGCTCAGTATGTGCAACAATACCAGGATTTGAATATGGCTTGTGCACTGGAAAACAAGAGTCTTGGGAAGTGTGAATAACTCAGCCAAGGTTATATATAGCTGGGAGTAGTGGCATTGCACTGACCAGGACCAAAACCATGTCCAAACGTGTCTCCATGTCCACCAGCACAGTGTCAGCCTGGAAAAGTTAGACACAGATATGGTCATCTGGGAAACAAGATCTTATAGCATTATATGTGGAAGAAAGCATAATCATATCCAGGGTGTTTAATGCTCATGGAAGAAAGTAGGTAATATAAGCAGAAAGGAAAGAAGATGCTACCTGAGGTTTTAGAAACAGTTTGAAAAACTTCTGATATGTTTAGAGAACAAAATCATAAAAACAAGTTCAAAAGGTCTTACTATTTATGTTAATGTTTTATATTGTTTTTTAAAAAGTTTCACGTATTTTCATTCAGTTTGAATCTGACAATAAATGGTCATTGTTTTTAAAAATAAAATATTGGCTGCTATCTTCTGTAAGTCCAATAGGATCATTTATGAATTCCTAGCACCCTCAGGAAAGTGCTCCTTGGATCTGACTTAGCAAGACTGTATTATCTCCCTGGATGCCATACGCAGTTCTAGGCTGTACATATGTTAATTTATTTACATGTGTTAGGAAACTGAGGAGTGTCTATTGTGTACGCTTGAGCATGGGGAAACCAAGGCATGAAGATATTAAACAACTTAGCTAACAATGTACATCTAGCAAGTGTTGGATACTAAGAATTCAACCTCAGCTGCCTGCCTCAGAGGCTGACAACCCTGACCTGAGCTGCTCCTGAGTGTATTAGTTGGTGAGAGAGGAACTCAAATGGAACCATCCCTGTCACACTGAGCAGCTCCGTGGAGTCTAAGGGAAGGCTCTGTGACTGAATGGTGGTCAGGGCTGATGTCACAGAGCCTCCATAGGAGCCCAGCTCTGTCATGAAAGATGAATCAGGAGCCTACGATGCACACATGGTTTTGATCTATAGCAGGGCCAAGGACTGGGCAGCAGGACTCAGCTGGCCCCTTGCTTCAGCACTACCTAGGTTCAAACTTATCAAATTCACAGGGGACACAAAGGAGTCACCGAGAAGCCAAGTATCACTTACCCTCTACAACAATTATTTCCAAATCTGTGACTTTTTTTTTTTTTTTTTTTTTCTGTGACTATTCTGGAGTTTTGTTTGTATCAGTCTTCTCACTCTCTTTCTGATAAGAGATAATCTTCCTTTTATTACCTGAGATTTTCTGAGTTTTCCCATTCTAGGATGATGGGCTTCAAAACCAGTGACTTTCAATTCACAAACGAAAATTTTCCTATTCATGGAACACTGTGTGCTAGGATCTACACTCAGAGCTGGCTCTCGGGTCTTTGCTTCTTCCCCACCTGTCTTGTGTTTGCAAGTGCCCATTGTCTAGTCACAGAGAGGCAGAAGCCCCCCATGGCTATGTCTTGCTATGTGTCAGCCCCTTCTACCAGGAAATAATGCAGGGGTTTTTTATGTGTCCTTCAGATGTCACTTCTGGGTTGTCCCACTCTTTCCTCCTGCCTCTGTTGCCACACAAGCCCAGGACTCCAAGCAGTACCATTGCTGATCTGTGTCTCTACTGAACACTAGAATCCCCACAGGTGTCCTCTCCCACTTCTTGTCCTGATCCTTCTGCAGAGTCTTGCACATTGTAGCACTTCAAATTATATAGAGAGAACTAGACACAATGCTCGTGTTTGCTTGAACATGGTCCAGAGCAGGAATAAGTCCATGATGAAACTCAGGATGGGGACAGAATGGTGTGTACTAACTATTGGGATTAGTGTGGAGTGGATTCAACAGAGACATCACAGGCCGTTATTTAGAAGAACACAGTGTGAAAACTGTTTCATTGTTCTAATTTTACTTTCAGAATCAAAATTCTCAGATGTTGGGAGCAGCACAGGATGGGTCCCTGCTGAGGGCTTGGCTACACACTCACCTTGTAGCCCTGGCACGCCTCCTCCACCAGCACTGTGCTATGCCCTAGGTGTGGTGATTCCCGCCCACAGCGCCAGCAGATGAGCTGGCCGTCATGTTCACATAGGAGTTGGAGCTTCTCCCCATGGGCCTCACATTGTTTCTCGCACTGCACCTCCTCCATCTGCTCGAAGACCTCAATGATTCTTGCCAGATGCTCATTGTGCCACCAGCTGTTTCTGTTGAATGGGACTTGACACTGAGGACACAGGAACCTCTGCAGCAATGGTTCCTTGTCACAGAAGACCGATATACACACGTTGCAGTAGCTGTGTCCACAGTCAAGGGTCACAGGATGAGCCAGCAAGTTTGAGCACAGCATGCAGGTGGCGATCTCCTGAATCTTCTCCAGGGTAACAGCTGAGGCCATTGCTGTTCTAGAGGCTTCCACGGGGACCTAGAGGTGAAGATGGACCAGATAGAATTTCCCCAAGGTTGGAAACACAGGGCCCCTGAGCCTGCATAAAAGAAGCTGGATGCCACTGCCCTCAGTGAATTCTGCAGTCTGAACTCAATAAGCAGAAAGGCTTTTTAATTTAGAAAATGCATAAGTCACCTCCATGGACATTGAAATGTAAATATATATATATCCACCTAGGTTCTGGGTGACTTGCTAGACACATTTCATTTGCCCCATAACCCCTTGGTGTTGATAGGACACCCTGACCAAGAATGTTTCATCTGGGCATGACTTACATGTTATAGCAGGACCCACAAATCAGTAAGGCAGCAAGAAATGCCTTCTGCTTCTAAAGAACAATTAGCACCAGAATTATCTCTTTTTACTTAGTGGACAACTGAGGAGTTTAGGGAACATTCTTTTTAGACAATCACACTGTACTACACCCTAATTCCAACTCCCAATCTATATATTATGGAAGAGGAACTTCATAAAGTGCAATGGAGACTTCAATGAGGGAAATGGCAAATATAACTAAGACAACCAAAAGAATTAGTTTATTCTTTCTGTGCCTTCTCTCTCCATTTAAGGAAAAAAAAAAAAAAAAAAAGAGAAAAAAAGAAAAGAAAACTGAAAGAGGCCTGAAAGGGTACAGGAGCCTGGTTGTTCCTGGAAAACGAGAATTTTACTAGGAGAGCTCTGAAGGGGTTTTCAGGCATTTCCTGAAGAAGACACCAGAATGCTGCTGTCAGCAAACACTCTCCACTCCCACCAACTCTCCCAGACTCCCAGCCATGCTCCACCCTCTGCCCACAGGATTGGAACCTGCACCTTTCAGGTGTATACTCACCTATCTGACGATGGTTCCTTCCAAGGCTGCCACTTGTTGGAACTGAGGCAGTCAGTTTCCTCAGAGGGAGAAAATGAAACTACTGACGGAGGCGGAGCCATAGACTCACCCAGAGCCAATGAGGAGAGGAGGCTGTGAGTTTCGCTAGTCCTGAAACAAACAACAGTCTCTTAAAGGAGAACATTTTAGGAGTGAGCTAGCCCATAGCAGATTTCTGCATCCTGCTGTGCTTTATGCCCGCTGCCTCCCTAGATGCCTCATGCCTGGGATGTGGCTCCTGTCCTCCATTCTCTCAGCCTCCCACTGAAGAGTTTTAGGTCCGAGGAGCTTCTGAAGCTAACCCACCACAAGGAAATAGAGAGGGAAACCACTGTCCCTGAGCCAGGTTCTGTAGGGCAGCCCTCCTGGCCTGATGGCTCTTCATGCAAATGAGGCTCTCTGAGATTAACCTGTTGAAGCCAAGCTTTGCTTTTGATTTTCTTTTTAAGAAAAAGCAGGATCAGAAGAGATTGGGATCTGGAATCTGGAGGTCTTTGAGTTCATTTTTAGTACTTCTGCAGCATCTGGCTCACTTAAGGCTTTTACTGTCTAGAGATCAGATTCCAGTTGAAAACAGCCTATGCAGTTCCAAATCTAGCCAGCATGTCCACTTCGAGGAAACTGTCAGTCCAGTGTCCTAAAGTTTGTGTGCTATAGCTTGTGTTTAGTTGTCCCTCTAAAGCCTCATGCAGTCATGGGGCAAGGACTTCTAGAGTTTGAAACTAACTCATGAACCACTGGGATTATGTATTTTAGTACTGCTGGGATTATAGGTGTGTGTTACTTCCCCAGCCTGGAGCAGTAGACTGAACATATTAGAAGAGACACAAAGAACAGACTCTCTGTTGCCCTGGTTGATCGATTGCCTCTGTCATCACTTGTTGCTGTCACGCTGCCATGAATTGGGTGCTGTCTGCCCTGGTCCACCCAGCCTTGGAGCCAGCCAGACATAAACTGAAACTTCCAGTAACTGAGCTGAATAAACCTTTCATTCCTTCATTTTGGGTGTTGGGTATTTGTCTCAGCGATGAGAGATGAATAAGATACCTAGTGAGACAAATGTCACATGGCAAAAAATAACAAGCCCATCACCCTTCTACTGATGCTCTAGGATAAGCAGCTGTTGTTATCTAAGATCACAGCTTTCCACCAGAACCATCAGAAGCACTGTGCAGACACTATAGTTGGGCCTTCCAGAATGCTCTTCTCTTCCTTACTGGTACTAACTGCATGATCACATTCTGGGTATGTACCAGGGCTTTTTCAAGACAATAGTTTTACATTACAGTACATTATGCATACCAGTGGCAAGTTAAACACTGAGTTCTTCCAGAATAAAAGTGAGGAGTCCGCACTTGAGCTCTTATTTGAGCTGGTAAATTAGTGACAGTAACACATTCATCAAGACAGTGACATTGAAGTGTGTATGCACTTTCTCTGAGGTACTGAGGCACTTAGGTATGTGGCAAGGCCTGTTTGAAGTAGCACAAGGTCTTGCCACACCATTGGCAAAGCAAGAGGACAAGTATTCCAAAGTGGCAGAGTGCATCCAGTGGCACTGAGGAGTACATGGAGAAATGTTAATGCAATCTAGAAAATGATAGGAGAAGAACGAATATGGAGGACAAGAATGTAGGGCAGATTTTTTTTTTTTTTGTCTTTTTGAGACAGGGTCTCGCTATGCAGTTGAGGTTGGCGTCAAGCTCATTTTTGTAGCCCAGGCTGGTTTCAAACTCATACCAATCCTCCTGCCTCAGCCTCCCGAGTGCTGGGATTACAGGAGTGCTACCACCACACCCCGCTTTTTAGGGCAGATTTAAAGCCATGACTGTGCATAAAGCAATTACATGGCATCAACTGGTAAGCCTTATCCACACTGCTCTCCAGCAATGTCAGCTCTGCTTAGCATACAGTTTGGGCATCATCTTGTGGAGAATGCATTGGATGGAGAAGACCTGAGCCTGTCCCTTGACTGAGGAAACCAGCTCTTTGGGTCTGAAAGAGTTCCACTTTAGGATGTGGAATGAGTGCTACATCATTCACAAGTCATTTTTATTTTTATTTTAAGAATTTTTTTTTTCTTGTTTCAGAACTTTTGTTTATTTGTTTTTATGGCCGGCTCAGCCTGCCCTGAGGGCAGGGCTGGCGCAGCATGTGGTGCCAGGGATTGAACTGCGGTCCCTGCAGCCTCCTGCAGGTGCTTTAGACCACTGAGCCATCCTTCCGGGCCCCATTCTTTTATTTTTTTTTATTTTTTTTATTTAAATGTATCCAGTACAGGGACTGCTGAGCTATCTGGCCAGCCTGATAGATGGAGTTTGGAGCATAAGGGCCAACTGGCAGGTGCAGTGTTCAGTCTTCACTTGGGAAGGTCCCTCCAATCAGTCATGGCACCAGGAACAGAGATTGGTATAAGTCTTGATAATTCCTTTGACTCTCTGGGTGGGTGTTGTCCTTATTCAGGATGATCTGTTACTCATATTTTGTTATCCTACATGAAGACATTAGTAATACTGTTTGCATCTGCAAAGTCTTGATGCTGCTACTATTGGATATGAACCCAAGCCAGCATACATAGCAGGTTTTGTTTTTTTTTTTTTTTGGTAGGACCAGGGTTCGAACTCACGACCTTGCACTTGCCCAGCAGGCACTTGTGCCTCGGAGCTATCTCCCCAGCCCCTTTAGCAGGTTTTGAATGGAAGAGGGGACTTGGTAGGCCCGTCATAGGACAATGTTGGGTCACTTTTGAAGTCCATTTTTTAAATCCTAGAAAATGTAATTTTTTTTTAAGGAACTCAAGTTTTCGAAAGGCCACTTATTTTTAAATTATTTACTAGGTATTGTTTACTCAATATAGGAAAGATTAAAGTTTGCTTACCACTGCGTAGCTTCTCAAAATTAATGCTGGATTTAAATTATTATTGTTATTATTATTTATGTATTTATTAGTATAGGGGCTACGGGATCTCATTACACCAACTAGACTTGTAGTCATCCTTCTGTTTTCAGCCTCCCATGCTCTGGGATTGCAGGCATGAGCCACCATGCCCAGACTCAGTCTCTGTCTCAGGGGATTGAACCCTAGACCCTGTGTTTGCCTAAGTAGGCGCTTTGCTCCACTGAGTTATCCAACTGGCCCTTGAAATTATTATTAAAGTTGAGAGCCTCACCCCTATGGCTGCCTTTCTACATGTTTCTGCCTCCCTGCCTTGTTGTGTTGTTCTGGTGTTGGTGCCGAAAGAAACGACGAGAAGACCCGATGAAGGTAGTTCAGAGGACTCACCGAGACTTGTCTCTCTCGAAGTGAGCCTAGATCCTCAGAAGGATATTCCTTTTATTCAGTATTCAAGGACAGGATAAGGAAATTGCATAACTGCTTTGGGGAAATTGAAAATATTCTAAGCAGGGGAGGAGACAACCAGAACTCCCTGCAGGTGTCCTTGGGCTTTATTGTTCTCTACTAAAGATACTTTGTCCTTATCTCTATTTTTTTTTAAAGAATTATTTTATTATTTTATTTTATTTCTTTTTAGGGAAGGGTCTACAGGGTGTTCAGGGTCTCACTACTAGATTGGACTCATAGTGATCTGCCTGTGTACAGCCTCCCAAGAGCTGGGATTAAAGGTGTGCACCACCGTACCTAGTCTCAATTGCCATCTCAGAGCACCCCAAGAGTGGGTCCAGCAAAGCAGGCCCAAGAATCAAACCCCAAGCCCCTAAGCCAGTTTGCAGGTGCTTTAATAAAGAAAAAATTACAGTACAAGACACTGTCATTAATCCCCTTCCAACTATTTTTTTCTTGCTTCAGAAACCCTTATATTGGGGCCAGCAGGATGGCTCAGCCAGCAGTCTAAGCACCTGCTTAGGAAAGCTTAGGCCACTGTAGAGACAGCGGTTCAATCTCCAGCAGCACATGCTGTGCCAGCCCCACCCCAGGGCAGGCTGAGCCGGCCATAATAAAAAATAAATAAATAAAAATCTTATTTTAAAAAGACCTTATATTATTGTTCCTGCAGCTTTCTGAAGCAATTCTCAGAGTCTTCCTTCTTTCACAACCATGATCAAAGGGGATGAAGTATAATTAAAAACATAATGAACACTGCTCCTGATGTAAGGGACGAATGCTCCCTTTGAAAGTGGAAGGGGCAAATGCTCTCTTTGAAAATGTAAGGGACGAATGCTCTCTTTGTTCCTTTCAGGAGCAGAGCCATTTGTCCCTTGACTCCCAGTGTGCTGGGAGATGAGGTAATACAGTTGTAGATAGCCCAAGTTAGTTAGGAGTCAAGGCAAGGCCTGCCTCCCCTTTGCTCAGGAATTTCTTTGATCAAGAGATCTATGAAATGTGCCTTCCCTGACTTTATTAGGGAGTTCCCCTCATCATCTGGCCTTCGGCTTCCGCTTGATTATTCCCCCCAATAACTGTAACTGTTAGGTCCTGGAGACGTCGGGAGAAGGATGAGCCAAGAGTGGGTGCCTCAAAGTGTTATAGAGCTCTTTTATTATAAAGGTGTTATAGCGCTTTTTCTGGCTACGCCGGCGTAGGGTCACCCCCCCCCCCCCAGGAGAGCGACCCTGAGCCTCGGTGGGTACGGGTTTTTATAGACAGTCTATGCTAATGAGGGATTCAGCAAGCAGGTTTCACAGAAGCCAATAGCGTACGTTATTCGGGGGATTGGGGAAGGTGATTGGGGTGTTTCGGGATGGTGCGGGTCCTGCGGGCAGCTAATGGAAAGTGAGCCCTCGAGCAGCTAACGGGGAAGTGAGCCCGCAGGCAGCTAATGGGAAAGCGGTGACTTTATTCTTGACCAGGAAACCAAAAGGGGGAAATTGGAACCTAAAGGTCTCAGAAAATAGAAAACTTAAGGAAACAGGAACTCACTTGGGTCTTATCAGGAACTAAGCAGACAAGCACTAGTCATCCATAACTATGCACATATATATATATATATATATATATATATATATATATATATGGACATATAGATATATATGTATATAGATATAGATATAGATATAGGTATATCACTCCTAACATAACGAGCCATTTGAACTAACCAATGTTATCCGTTTCTGTACCTGTGCCCACGTGGACCCTTCCTCCCTTTGTTCTATGTACTTATAAACCCCAACCCTGCTCAACTCGGGGCTCTTTGTTCCTGCGTGTACATCGAGCCCCATGCATGGACAAATAAACCCCTTGCTGATTGCATGAGAAGGCGTCTGTTGGTGTCTTCCTTGCGTGGCGGGCGTCCCAACCCTAACACTGAGTGCCATCCAACAGAATGCAGGCTCATGAGAACATGCCGGTGGTCTTCATCCGCTACACACCGGATGGGGTTCTTAAAGTGAAATTTTTGGATGGCTTCTTCCATATCCAACTCAAACTGCTCATCCTGTAATAACCTGAGAAATTTCTTGTGCTCAACACGGTTGTCGTTTTCATTTTGCACAATGTGATTCCTGACTTGACTCTCCATCTTTTTTAGTGCTTCGACATGCAATTTCTTGCTGTAGTTTGTATCTGCTAGTTTTTGATGCCTTTCAGTAAAGCTCAAAATTCTCCTGCTGGAAGCCTCTGCTTTTTCTATTTATGGTGAGAATCCGTAGGCAGATTTAAACAAGTATCTAACGGGGGAGGGGTGCAAAAAAGAAAGGGAACCACGGCCAGCGTTCCTAGAGGTGAGCAGATACAAACTGTAGGCTTCATTTTCACATCAGGAACTTCCAATTCTTTTTATAAGGCCGGCGAGTTGTAAACAACAAACACGCCTGGACTAAAGTCTCCCAATCAGCTCACCATCCTCGCCGACCTGTCCTTATCTCTATATTAAACCAGGCAGGATGTTTTTCTCAGCACTGGGGTAGCTTTTTGCCCCAGGAAGGGAAGCCCAGTCCCACCTACACACACTTTATCAATTTCCTGGCTTCCTGCTAGGTCCCAACATACAACACTGCCTTACTTTCTTTTCTGTTTTTCTTAGTTAATAGAAATGCACACTTAGAAACTGTGCTCAGCTTGAGGACTGTTACAAGAATGTAGAGACAAAATTTAATTAGCATCTCAAGAAGTGGAGAGCAATAAACAAAGCCCAGAGACAGCTGCAGTCTGTTACTTGGGAATCCCGGAAAGCTGGAATTCAGGGAGGCTGATAGCAGCTTCATCTGTTGGTTTCCTGTTTATTGTCTCCTCCCCTGCTTGGAATGTTAACAACTAGCATCTGTATGAACCTAGTAATAACTGGGAAAGGTGGAAGTCAATAAAGAATATGGTCCTCCTTTACTAAAGTGATTATGCACATGATCACATTCACTAGCCCAAAATAAAGCTGAGATGCTTCTGGGGTTCTGTGTTCACTTCGAGAGAAGAATCTCAGTGAGTCCTCTGAAGCTACCTTCATCGGGTCTTCTTGCAGTTTCTTTCGGCTGTGACTCATAATGTACAACCCAAGAAGGTGCTACTGCCTCAGCTCACAGAGGTAGGTGCTGGATCTGCTTCACTCAAACAAAGAAAACTGTGGGCTCGCTGAAGTGCAAGTGATTGTTCACAAAATACCTTACCACAGTAGTGTTATTCAGATACCAGGTCTCTTGGTCTGTTTGTGGTCATTTCATTTACCCTAGTGTTCCAGACATTTCTGTGTTGGTCAAAGCAAGATGCTGTAATACCGGTGCCTTAATTGATTGACGTGTCACTTTAGGCACCCGACAGGGCTTTCATACAGTTATTTTTTTCCTCCAGTCAATCATGTTGCTCAATGCCTTAGGCAAAAAACAGGTAATTGTGGCAGCTGTTCTTCCATTTGTTTGTAACCTGATCCCAAGCTATTTAAGTTAAGACACTTCAGCACTGATTATTTGGTTTTCATGAGACTTGTTTTATTTTTTCTCCTTAAAGAAATTAAGAGCTTGGGGGGGGGGGGGCTTCAGGGACTGCGGTTCGATCCCTGACACCACATGCTGCGTCATCCCTGCCCTCGGGGTGGGCTGAGCCGGCCATGAAAATGAGTGAATAAACAAAGGTTCTGAAACAAGAAAAAAATAAATAAATAAATAAAAAGAGCTTAGGGGGCTGGGGAGATAGCTCCGAGGCACAAGTGCCTGCTGGGCAAGTGCAAGGTCGTGAGTTCGAACCCTGGTCCCA
>PVJA010050777.1:0-13169 GCA_004027025.1 Myocastor coypus | reverse complement strand
GGAGGAGGAGGAGGAGGAGGAGGAGGTAGATTCCCAGACACAGGGAGTGGGGGCCCAGATCTTGGTAGGCACCACTGGCCTGCACAGGAAGTTGTTGGTGGGGCTGGAGATGGTGCATTTTAGGGGTTTCTTGTGCTGCCACAGCTGATGCAGGTGATGAGCAGGGTCAACAAGCATCTGAATTATCTTTCTCCATCTGGATGCCTCTGCTCTTGCGCTTTCACACGTAACCTCTAAGTCAGAGGGAGGCTGAATGACTGCACTCAGGTGACATGGAAAGAGCAGCTGGAGAGAAGATACCAAGCACTAGATACCGCACAGAACACTAGGAAAGTGGTCTATGCCTTTGGGAAGGTCAACCTCAGTGGTCCTCTCTAGAGCTGGTGTTTCCATGGCTTCCAGAGATGCTTTTATTTCAGATGCATCTGTGTTTCTTATCCAACAGGTTGTGGTCTTTGACTACATGAGGACTGTCTCTGCTCTCATTTCTTCCACCTTGCCCTAGATCCCTTTTCAGTGTGTGCACAAAAGAAACCCTCCTAAAAACTTGAGAAATTGAATTACAAAGACATTGATTGAAATGAAGTGTAGTCCTTGCCTAAAGGTAAAGTCTAAGATGTTCTGTCATTTCAGTTTATTTTCCTCTTCCTTGAGGACATGATAAATCACATTTCCCAAAGCCCAAGAGACTCTGAGCTAGTTGGGGCAGCATAATAAACTAGTCAGTGAAAATGGAAGGACTATGATATAGGCATGTCTACATGTCTGCTAAAAATTTACGCCTTATATATCTCCCATTGCTATTTGTTTGAGCTACTCAGCCTATAGGGCGACTGCTCACATAGTGGAGGTACAGCCTGTCTCACTGAGGCTGGAAGGGTGAGGATGCTGTGCTTGTCCAATTCCCCATGAGAGCTTTCTGTGTTATCTCTGGGGATGAACAACAGCCCTGACCCTGTCAGTGTTCCAGTTGTACATAATCAAAGAGTAAAGTAGCATGAATATGATATACATGGAGGACAATGACAAGAGACCATGGCAGAACAAATAACTGTGTCAAAAGTAGTACTAGAAAAGATTCCAAAGCCTGCGTCTTATTAACTCTACTCACTTGGGATTGGGAATTTTAGAGACTCAGTTTTCGCATAATTAACTAAAGATCATAATATCTGCTTTCTAGAACTGGTGGAAAGATGTATCTACATATCTTTGACTCACAGTCAAACATTGTGTTTGGTTTCATCACTCATAAACTGTATAACCTTAAAAAGGACATTTAACTTTTGGAAGCACTAGTTTCTTTATAGTTAAAAGTGGAAGAATATCTGTTTGTGAGGTTAAGGACAGCAGACTTAGCAGGTCTGTCACACACTACATGCTGAGTAGACAGTGAATCCTCCCATAAGAATAAACTGACCTTTGGGATATGTTCACCTTAGTGACATCTTCAAAGGTTGGGACCAAAATCCTAATGAAGGTCTGGGAGATTACTTTCCCAAGGCTCCATATGGAGTCAGTTTCCTCGTCTTCTGTTGTGCGTGGTAGTAAAGATTAAGAAGGTAGAACTGTCTCGCCTGGGGCTAAGGACAACACTTCAGGTGTATTTTTTTTAAGGTCCTTTTTGACTTCCACATGAAGAAGTATGTGTGACACGCATCATTTCCTGCTGTTATTGTATCACAGATATTTCCGGGTATAATTGGTGATTAACATCTAGGCTGCAGGTATAATGGACATAGAAAAATGGGAAGAAACTGAACAGAAGGATTAAACAATGAAGATGAGGGAGAGGAGAAAGTAAAGAAAGGAAGGAAACGCATGCAAGTATATACACGGGATGGCTGAGATAATTAAGCTAATAATCTCCATCAGGTGTTTTGAAAATAGAGTTAATGTTTAGAATTTACACTTTGACTAACTCTATATGCTGATATCTCCTATCTAAGCAACTATACCAAGGACAGCAAAGTGTAATATAAAACCATGGTTTAATACTTCTCATCTTGGTCTTATAAATGTGTACCATTATTAATGTTATATCGATTATTATTATCCTCTCTCTGAAATGTATTTTCAAAAAAGTAAAGCAGACAAGACAAATAATTAAGGTTTATTGAAAGCAACAGTTATTATTCAATTGTTTGTCCAATCTTGCGTAACTATATAGGTTAATCTGAGCAACAGATCTGACGATGATAATAATAGGTATTATAACAACCATTGTTAGCTTGCTATTCTTGATTTGAAAATCTGCAACATATGTATTGTTGTATGTTACTCTATTTTTGCCATTGCAATTGCTATTTGCTTTTGCTTTTATTTATACTCTTCAAATAAAATAAAAGAAATTATAAAAAAATTGGCTGTATTTTAAATTTTTTTTTCAGGAAAGCATATATGTATATACCTTCCATCTTCCATCTTAATACTTTCACTGGATAATTTTGGAAACCTCCCTAATCTGTTTGCATTACACACACACACACACACACACACACACACACACACACACACATATGTAGAATGTAAATGGGACAGAAACTCTTCTCCTGATCTGCTGACAGCGTTTTTAATCTTGATTTGCTCCTGATTGTCAACAACTGAGTTAATACAAGAGGAGGAAACACAGCTATCAAGTCAACATCTTGCATCCATTGTCTCCTAATAACTCACAATACAATAAACAGCTGTTAATGAAGAGTCTCAAAGTGGAGATATCTGGTTCTATGATTTACTCTACACAACTAATTAACAAAAGTGTTCTTTGTTGCCTCCTGGTACCTTCCAGCCTCTCCACATTTCTGTCTTCTGCCAGTTTTTCACCTGCACATCTTGGGAAGGGGGTTGGCCAACACTGGCTCATCCTGTGGATGCTTTGAGCACCTCTTAAATCTCACAACTACTTTTCCTCCTGCTTCCTACACTGTAAGCCTTCCACTCTCAGCAGCTCCAATGCCTTCCAGAATCCTGGATCCACCTGCCAGCAGTCTTAGAGGAAATCATGCTAAATTCCCAGTGACTTTATTATGTACTCTGTTTTATGTTTGATCAAGCCACTTATATCTTTCTTTATCTGTAAAGTAATATGTAGATGTCATAGCATCAATCTTGTCAAGAACATTAAAGCTTCAGAAAAGAATACTAGAATGAAATGATGCTGAGTTTATCCAAAATAATTAACTTCTACTGGCAAGCTATATTGTAAACACACAAGAGCATTTGTTCAATCAAAGCATCTGCATTGCACTGTGTACTATAGACAAAATTTCAGCCGACATCCTTCCTGTCCTTGCAGAGTTCTCAGTTCACCGACATATATATGATAAACTTCATGTCTTGTAATTTAATGCAGTAAGTCCATATAACAACGGAATCACCATCAGCACAAAGCCTAGTGTATGTCCAGTTTGTTTATCTAGAGCTTCGTAGGTAATTATAGCTGCTTACTGCATTAAAAACATGATCATGTTTAATAATGAAAACTCTGCTTGAAACAGTTACTAGCACTCCATTCAGTGATCTGAAGTTTGTTTGTTGCAAGAGAAATAATCACCGAAATGTTCTTTAGATACACATTAAAGTCCAACAATATTCCATTTTGCATTTCTAGGAGACAAAGAAAATAGACTCAAAATGAAAAGCGCAGTTTAGTGACTTTATTTATTTTTTTCAGTAACAAGTTTAATTTTTATTCTTAGATTTTATACTTTAATATTATATTCAAATTTTTATGATTTTCCTTTTTCTTTTTTTATCACTTTTCCTGAGAAATAGCAAGGTATAACAATGTGACAGTTTCAAAACACATTAGTAGTACATTTCAGTATTTGATTCAATGCATATTGTTGTCCTCCTACTAGTGATACAGAGTCCAGGGTGTAGGAGTTATAATTTTTCAAATCATTATTGGTACAACCAAATTTCTTCTCATTGAACTAAGAGAAAGTAGCTGAGTTTAGTGACTTTAAAGTGGACATTTTCCTCAGCATTTTGCGTCAGGATTTCAGTTAGGGCTCAGCCATGGGCTTGGATGCACACGGGACCATCTGGGGGTAGAGGCTGCACTTGGTTGAGGACTTGCTCACTCACAGGCAGGCAGGTCTGCACTCCTGGCTTCTCTGGACACACAGTGTCTCCTTTCCAGGGTCTTGCTATTTGGTCAAGATTCTTCATACCTAGGTGATCTCAGAGAAGTGTCCTTATCTGGCAGCCGGATTGTCAGAGATCAGGATCAAAATCCCCACTGTTTTAAAGATTAGGAAGTGTCTTCACATGGCGTCTGTTGTACATCTTTCACCAAAGCTGCCAGAAGGAATTCTCTTCTTCATGGAAGAGTATTAGAATATTAAAGCCATCTCTAACGTACCACTCCATCTTCCAGGACACGTGGTATAACTGGAAATCATGAAGGCTTGGCTTGTTTTTATCTGATTTGTTTTTCCTGAGTAGGCAACAAGCTAATAGTTAATCCAACTGACTTTGTCCAAAGGGGAGTACTGAACGTTTGCCTGAGACAGTTCTTTGTGTGGATTTCTGCCTTGAGAGTCAGCTCTGATCAGTATCCACTAACTGCCATTCGTGCCTTACCCTCTTACTGGGCGTTATAAACATGATGTAAATAATTTCAAAACTCTCCCTCATGTAGCAGCTAGTACTCTTCTTCCTGTGAAAGCCATTGGCAAGATGCCTTCAAATGGTAGTTCCCCAGTGATGTGCTGAGGAGGTCACTTCTTGGCCTTATTGACCTAAATGATTTTTATCCTGCTCCTTTCTATTCCATGCAATGAACACTTATAAACTCTGAGGATCTTCTGAGCATCTATCAATGTAAATTTTAGAGCACAATAGGATCATATCAGATGCACCCTTTTCATAGGCAGGATATGATGTTCCTGGTGATATTCACTCATTAGTAAAAGCTACAGCATGGTTTTTCAAAAGGAAAAAAAGGAATTCATTAGAGAAAATTAGAAATGTTCTGGGGGAGACACATCTGGAATCACATAATTTGCATGTCACCACTTCATATTTTTAGGTATATCTTTGCTAGAACTATTAATTTATATAATAGTTATCTACACATCACTTTACATTATATTCTATATACTACTTGTGTTCAGCTTTTGCATCACGAAATACTTAGAAATCACAGTTTAAAAGAGGAGAATGTTAACTTAGCAGATGGTTTCAGCAGATTCGATCCATGGCTAGTGTGCTTTGAGGCAGAAACCTCCTGGAGAAGGGCATGGCAGAGCAAAGCTGCTCAGCTCATGGAAGCCAGGAAGCAGAGCATGGAGCAGCACTGGAAAGGGATGCCTGGAGGGCTCCATATAATCCCCAATTTTATGTCTCCACCACCCATGCAGACACAGCCATGAGTGCATTGTACTGGCTTTCTAGGCATTTTTATTCCAATGAAATTGACATATTAACATCAGGTTATATTTAATCTTCAGAGACAATAGCAAATTTATGGTGTCACATAACATAATCCAGTTATCCTATGTACAACTGGAAATACAGTTACCCTTTCCTAAAAGTCTGAATAATCTTACATTTTCAAAAGTTCAAGACTAAATTTCTTTTGTGATTTAGGGCAGTGTCTTAGCTGTGAACAGCTATACAATTCAAAAGCAAATGATATAACCCCAAGGTACAATGGCATATGTTAAAAGTTTGCTTTCAAAAGAAAGGATTTGGGGATGGAAAATAATCTAGCCAAAAAAACCAAAACCCAGAGGGGCAACATTATGTCTTATAGCTCCGTATCTGGTATGGGGGCACAGAATGGTAAAATCTAAGCGTCATGGGGTGTGGGTGGCCCACTAACATGCTCATGCCGGCTGCAGCCCCCACAGCCTCTCTCCTAGACTGGCCCCCTCAGGACATCCTGCTCTTCTCAGGCAGCAATCTATATTCCTGGCATCTCCAATTTCTTGGAGTATCCACACTACCTTTGGCTTCACACACTGCCCTCTCAGGCTTCTTGCCTGGTCTCCCAGGCCTTTCTTTGAAATCTGGGTGGAAACATGCCCACACCCTTACATTCTGCAAGTTGGTAAAACCAGAATCACAGCAAGACTCTAACTTCCATTGTCCAAGGGAGAAGAATCCAGGCCCCCTTGGACAATGGCTGCAGCGGCCTCCGAGTACGTGGACCACCGAGCGCAGTGAGATGAGCCTCAGGGTGACAATTTCTCAGGAAGTCCTTTGTGAGCAGTGAGCTCTGGGACTCTTTTCTCAAATAAAGGACTGAATTTTCCACCCCTGAGCCTGCCCGGGTGAGGTCTTACTCATTCCTGAGATACTTTCAAGGCATTTTTTCTTCTTACCTCTGTACAAAGCACTTCATTTATTTATAGTAGCATTAGTCTCTTGACCAGTTACACCTCCTTTGACCAAAACTTGTAGATAGCTCCTTTCATGCCAAAATTTAAATTTTTTGAGTTTTTCTTCTCTGTTTTGGCCCTACTTCTCACTTATAAATCTGTTTCAAAACAGCCAGTAGTACCCATGCCACTGGCTGAATATTGAAATGTTTTAAAATTTCCATCTTTAACCCAAAATTTCTGCAAATATCAGAATAACAGCAAAATGTATTTACTTCCAGGATTTGGCACACATGGCCTCTGGTCCGAAATCTAATGGAGTCCTTGTCCACATTTGAAACCTCTAAGCTTAGCTCCTAGTGTCTGCATTCTTATCGACCCTTCAGTCTTTTGAGCTCTAATAAGAACCACCTGTCTGGCTCTGCTCGCTGTATTCCAAGGCTTTTCTAGATTACATCTCCAAATCCCTCTGAACTCCTCCAGCAAAACAGCTCCAAAGGCTTCTACACCGCAAAGTGAGGTACACCTAGAGCAATAAGCCCACTTCTCTGGTACCTTCCTTTATACCAGTTAGTTTTCTTTTCACTGAGACACCATGCCTGATATCCACAACTCAAAGAGCAGAAATTTATTTTAGCGAATGGTTTCAGTAGACTCAGCCATTGTTGGCCAGCTCCAAGACAGAGACCTCATGGCAGAAGAGTGTGGCAGAGCAAAGCTCCTTAGTGCAAGGTGTCTGTGAAGAAAAGCGGGGGGGGGGGCTGCTGAGGAGGAATGCAGGAGGGACCTGTGATAATCCATGACCTCCCTGGACACACAGAAGAAGGTGCTGAAGGTGCTGCACCAGTGGGCAAGTCATTTCTCAATCCAGTCAAGTTGGCCTGTCATGCACAGACACAGTACTCTATAGAGTATTTGTTGGAATGTGCTTTTGGTGATTATTAACATGGATAACACTATAAAAATTACTTAGACCATTAATTAGATGGAGTGTTAAATTTAGGTGGAAGGAAAAATTGTGGAAGGGAAATTCAACTGAGGTTTGGCAAAAGTTCACGTGGTAACCAAAGCATAAGTGCCAGGTTGGGGACTGGATAGAACTGGGATCCAAAATGCCCTAATTAAGATCCATGATCAAGTGGAGAATTTTGCTGCTGGAGGGTGATCTAGTTTATACTAATGTTATCTTTCTCCGTTTTTGGTGTACATGTTACTTTTTAATATTAGGTTTACTGTACAATGCTTAGCACTTCTAGAGTGAATTTTGCTTTTTCAGAAAACTGTAATTAATGTTCATATTTTCAAATGTTTTTGTTTAGAGTTCAAGTAAACTAGTTCTTTATTCCTTTCTTTTTACTTTTTAAAAAAAGTGTATGTAGTACAGAGTCTCACTACGCAGCTTAGATGCCTAATGCTCTTCCTGTATTCAGTCTCCGTAGCATAGGGATAACAGACGTGCACCACCACGCTGCTGTCAGTGGCTGGTTTAGTGCATCCAGGGGTGGAGCCAGCATGGCATGTGGTACAGGGGATTGAACCCCGGTCCCTGCAGTTGCTTAAGCAGGTGCTTAGTCCACTGAGCTATCTCCCGGGCCCTTTCTTTCCTTCCATATTGATGAATATTTTCCGTCTTTCATATTTTAATTATTTTGATTTCTTGTGTCACCTCTTAATTAGCTTCTAGATGAGTCATGAAGAAAGTGACAGAAAGTTATTTAAAAGATTAATTTTGAGTGAGACAAGGTCTCACTATATAGTTTAGGCTGTCCTTCAACTTACTATGTCATTCTTGCTGGTCTCAAACTCACAATGGTCGTCTTGTCACTCAGTCCTCCAGAGTTCTGGGCTTATAGGCATGCGCCATCATGCCTGGCAGAGAATACATTTACAAATACACAAGAACCTTTCATTTCCTACTCCATTTAATTTTGTCATGGTCTTGACAAATGAAGCTTGTAGTGTTCTGATGCCTTTACACAAAATTTATAGGAAAATATAGATAGAGGAGAAAATGTGCATGTTACTAATTGTGTGTGTTGATTAGTTTTAATCTATGATGCTGATGTATCAATACTGGTCCCATTTCATGTTTCTCTATCTCTGTCTCTGTCTTTGTCTCTGTCTCTGTCTCTGTCTCTCTCTCTTACACACACATTGGGTTAAGATCTCAAAGAATAAGAATGGTTACAGGTTTATGAAATTCTTCTAAGCAACTAATCAAGGGCTCAGATGAGAAAATACAGCAGAATGAAATATATATGGAAAAAAATAGGCTTGTTAATGCATTTCTGTGTCAAATGGTCATTAGTCCTCACTAAATCTTTACTGAATCTTAAATTTTTAGGGCATTAGTTATGAGATTTTGTCTTAAAAGCAGAAATACTGTACATTATGTCTTAAGTATATCAGACATTAATTGCATTTCACTTTATTTCATTCTGATAGGTATATTTCTGTTCATAGTACAAGGGATACACATTTGGAAAAGAAAAATACTTAAACTTGAGTCTTTTTTGTGTGTAAAATAGTGAGATTTCGTTTCCTATAAAGCTCATTTGTAGCTCTTGAGAGGCTGCTTCCTAGAGGCAATAGATTGCTAGGTGATGCGTTGAAGGCAGAATTCTAATAACTTTTTCAACACATGCAGTCTTTTCTTTTTCCCTTGTGAGGCAAGGTGGTGGAGGTAGTTATGTCAAGAATTGCTATGAAAATGCCCTCTGTCACGGCCAGCATAAGGTGCCTTGGTAGTGCACGCTAACTAATGGATAATGATGGGAAGTTTTCACACCTTGAAAATGAGGTGGTGAATTCTCTGAATTTTGTAATAGAGTTCAGCACAATGGTAATCCCTGTAGAGATGCTCAGGCTGTGGCTGTGTCCCAGCAATAGCAGGTGTTGACAGAGGGCTCTGTTTCAATATGTTTTGTACAGGAAAGCACAGCTTTAGAGTGTGGAACTGGGTGAGTTTCCATCAGGTGTACCCTGGTGGTGTTGCAGCTTCATGGAACCTATCGTTCTGTGAGAATTCTGAGAAGCAGAGAATGCCTCTGATTCCAGATGACACCATCATCCCCAGCGCTGATCATTAAATGCATGAAGTGAGAAACTCTCTAAAAACACAGAATCAAACACAACCTTGAGGGCACAGAAAATAAGCTGGTGTTGCTCAGGTGGAGGATGGCTCGAGCTTTCAACCTCACTTAGGAATAGCTCTCACATACAAAGATAAAGCCAGTGTTTGAGATGAATTTAAGCCCATTCAAATGGCTTAATAATTACAGGTTGTTTTGTAAATGTACTAGACAGTTGAATTGGGATGTCATGCAGGTGTTAAAGAACGTTGTTCTCCCCTAAGCAAAAGATGAATTATATTAGCATGCTCATGTAAGTTGGTTTTGGAGAGTCTTGTTTAAACAGAGCCAAGTCTGTAGTTTTGAAGTTCAATCAGAAATAGTGCAAAATCTGTGCCTGTTTGATGGGCCTCCTACAGTATAATGTATGAAAAGGCAAGGTGGCTCCCTTGCTTTGGGGGTGGTGTTTTTCCACTTGGGTATCCAAAGAGCCTTTCATTTCCACGAAGTAAAGCATTAGCCCATGGGGCTAGTCTACCTACCCAGTTTCTCCCATTATAGTCTTGCTTGGGTCATGGTTCCATGGCAACTAAGCCCTCTCTCTGCTGCCAAGGTGAGTCACCCGTTGTCTGAGAAGTTAAAGAAGCTCACGTGTTCCTGCTGGTTCTGAAGGTCTGGTCTCTGGTCTCTAGGCACTGAATGAAAGAGCAGTGTCAGGCTGAACTGTGATCCTGGGAGACAGATGTTGAACCTTTAGAAATAATTATTTCCCTTCTAATCCCTTGCTTATGCATTTTTTCTCCTTCAATAACTTTTCCAAGTTCCTTTCATTATTCTGGAAACAGCTGCCTTCCTGATCCCCATGTTGAGGTAAGTGGAACTCCCACAGGACATGATTTGGAGATGGTACCTCACCCTTCAAAAATATTTCCAGGTATTTTGCAAGCCAGAGCTACAACTCAGCCCCATGTAATACTTCACATAGCCTTTCCTTCCTGATTGCAAGGATGTGGAATCTTTAGGTACCTAAATATTTAGGTAGGCCATAAAAATGCAGTCTTTTTAGATGAGTAGAATGTATATTGATGGCTATGTAGATTCCATTATTAAGCCTCAAGTTTCTTCTCTACGATGTAATCAGATTTTTGTTTCTTTTTTCTGTTTGTATTTTAAGGAAGGGTCTACAGGTTGTTCAGAGTCTCACTACTAAGTAGGACTCATAGCAATCTGCTTGTTCAGAGCCTCCTGAGAGCTGGGATTATAGGCATGTGCTACCACACCTAGTCTCATAATCAAAATTAAAATTACAATCACAATTAAAAATGTAACTTGGTTGGTTTCTTGCCTTTTGAAGATTAAGCTGAATCCTTTCTTTTCTGACCTGACTCTCTACCTGAGATTTGTTGCTAGTGAAGGAGAGAAAACTGAGCATAAGCCATGTATTTCTCTAACCCTAGGCACTGCATCTTTCTCTGTTATTGTAAAGTCTACTCTGGGCATACATTTGCGGGCTCTAAGGGTTTTCGGCTTAAAATCCTTGAATTCGAGTCTTAAATTCCTTTTTGGGGTCACTCAGCATCAGGTTCGCCTCTCCATGTTGTCCCGGAAACAAGACTCTCTGGTTGCAGAGCCCGGATTTGTGCCTGCCCGTGCCCCTAGCACTGAGACTGCTTTACTAGGTCTATGTGCTCACAGAGCCACCTTGGGGTGCCTCTGTGACCTACACCAGTGGAGCTTACTTTTGGGGTAATTAATAACTGAAGTAGTCTAGAGGCCATGTCACTTTATCATTTAAAAAATATTAGCTCATTAAAAAAATGCAGTCATCAATAAAGTTGGTAAAAAAAAAATAGAGAATGAGCCATGTCATTATGTCATTCTTTTCCATACTGGTGGTGAGAGCTCAGCTCATGCCGATGGGGAATTGGATGGGGTGAGTGAGCCGTCTTGAGGTTTTATTTGTCCATCAAATTCAACAAAGGGGCACTCTGAGCAAGAATGCAGATTCCAAACAGTTCCTTTCCTTTCGATCCAATGATAAATGTGAAGGACAAAGGGTAATTTTGTTTTCCTTTTTCAGTTCTAAATAGGACCTATTGAGCCATGATTCCTCATCCTTGGGGATATAGTAATCGATGACGGGCTTGCAACTCATGAGGGCATGAATTTGAGTTCCTTGAACCCATGGAGCTGGAGGACCTGAGGTTGCTGAGATGGCTATGGTGGTAGTTATTATCTGAGTTAAGTAATTGTCACTGTATGCCTGGGTTCAAAAGTACCTCAGGAACAAAACTTGTGTTCAGCAACAATGTCCTGCCAAACTTTAGAGAGGCTGTTGGATTCTTTCTCTCATTTTCTTTTGGACCACAGGTGGTCATAAACATGTGCTAGTCCAACAATAGATATTTCTGGGTGAGTTAACCTGAATATCACCCCATTGAGATTTGGGATATGGTGAGCATAGTTTTGAAAGAAGCCTTCCTAGGATCTGGGCTTAATACATGCTGAGAAGTTCAGAAACGGGGAAAGGATGAGGATGCCCTTGAACAGGAATTCACATAATAGATGTAGAAAAGTACTAGCAAAACATTGACTCATTGGATACCAGTGCACTCTCAAAACACAAATGGCTCAGGCAAAGGAACACAAATAACATAGTCAAACATCTCAGAATTTCCCTAGTAACCTGGAGCTCTGGTTTTCTGGGAGAAGGCTATTTGAGCATCTGCCTGAGGTTCTGAAGGTGAAGGACACTGTAATTACTGGGGAAATTAAATGCACACTTTAGTCAAAATTCAACCAGGACGTTATTTTAGGTCATTTCGTTTATGATTATATAAATTATTTTATTTTCTTCAATATTAGCTGGGTTAATTTTAGTTTAGAGAACAATTGATCTTATAATGTCCCCTCTTCATGTTTTTTTTGACCCACTATCTTAATCAGTCACTTGAATCTTTTGTGGAATAGAAACCATTTTCCATGTCCTAATTAAGGAATTCTACATTAGAAAGTAGACAATGTAGAAAACATAGCTCAAACAGCACTGTGTTCCTTGGAATAAAGAGTGCTCTTGATTTCTTTCTCTTTATTTGTAGTTAATCTTGAAGACTTTCCCATTTATTGATCACATGCTTAGAATTTATTTTGGGACACCAAAATGATAAGATCTGACCGTGAAACTCACACAATAAACTTATTTCATAGAACACATTTCTCACAATGTTCATCACAGATAGTAATTGGGCATGTTTTTCAGGGTGTCTCATAGCTGAAGTTCATCAGTTGGGTGGAGTTTGTAACAGATGCATTCAGGATTATATCGATTATTTATTCCTTTCATGCTCTGTGGACTCCAGATTTCATTTTCAGAATCTATGTTGAGTCAGTGTTGATTTTTCAGCATATATTAATATATATATCACAGCCTTCTGCTTTGTATTGGTGAGGGAAACTTTTCCACTTACCCAGCATTCTTGCACATAGGTTTTGCTTTTCCAAGAGTAATGGTTGATTGATCGTGTCAACCTGCAAAGTTCAGAAGCTTAATTCAGTTTGCTCAGCATTTCTATACTCGGGGGATTAGAAAACCAACCCTAGGGTGGCCTGTCACCTAGATGTTGTAGAGGGGAAAGAAGGAGAGATAGACTTGCTTCTGTTCTCTGGAGGAGCTCAAGTCTTCAGTGTCACCTTGTGTCTTAGTTACTTTTTGCTCATTGCTGGAACAAATACCCAACACTCAAAATGAAGGAAGGAAAGGTTTATTTAG
>PVJA010050776.1:0-13135 GCA_004027025.1 Myocastor coypus | reverse complement strand
ATTTTTTTTTTTTTTTTTTTTTTTTTTTTTTTTTTTTTTTTACCTGCACTTCTAAGATGTTTGCATATTTATTTAATTTAATAAAATCCAGGATAGGTGCCAAATCCTCAAAAGAGCCAAGAATTTTGGATCTCTTCCTCAATTGGCTCTTCTCCTATTAACTTTCTTCAACACTAGTAGTAAGTGGTACCTGACAGATGACTTGTGTATTATTTTACTTTTGTCCTCTCCTGCCTGACAGGTTTTGATGGCATCACAGCAGAGAAACAGCAGAAGGAAAAGGAGAAAGGGGCTTTATTATCTTTGAGGACTTGGAAAGAGCTTGAGAAAGAAGAGGGATTCTCTGGAGTTGAACAAAGGGAGGTTGAGGCTTTTATGACCTTTTTCCAGGGGTGGAGTTTGAGGGGTATGTTTAGATGTACCTGAGGAGCTGATTGGGGTCTTCCCTGAGACAGCAGGAAGGATAAAAGGAAATTGCACCCTGGGCTGAGTTGGAGAAGAAGCGGGAGGTGGTCTTGGGGAAGATGGGCTGTTGTTTTAAGGGCTTCATCCATAGTAGATGACCACCATAATAATTCAGTAATTTATACTAGGGCCGGAACCTATTGCTGCCTTTTCAAAGGACACTGGGAATGAACCAACGGCAGTCAAAGGCAGTTAGATAAAAAGTGGGCTGGTCTCAGCCTGGAGACTGTCCACAGCCTCACCTGAGCACGTCTTCTGGTCGGCGTTCAAGGTGTACCCATGGCTGCACTCACAGTGGTGCCGGCCCTCCCCATCGCTGATGCACACGTGCTGGCACTGGTGTGTGCCCAGCACACACGGGTCCAGAGCTGCACAAGGAAGACATGATCACCAGGGCGTCCCCCCTGGGGAGAAAGGCACTGATCTCCACATTCCTTCTGATTCTGTCTTCACTTCACTATAAAAATTGCTGTTTGTCTTTTGCCTCCAGGTCATTAGAAATACATGGTTATCTCTGTTCAGATTTTTTGTTGTCATTTGTTTATTTGGGTACTGGGGATTGAACTCAGGACACTGTGCTTGCCAGGCAGGTACTTATGCCACTGAGCTACTTCTCCAGCTCCTATACACTGATAATCTCAGATGTCAAAAGCTCTCAGCTACCGACCAGGCTGGGGAGATAGCTCTGTAGCACAAGTGCGTGCCTGGCAAGTGCAAAGTCATGAGTTTGAACCCTCATTCAGGAAAAAAAAAAATGCTTCAAAAAGCTCTCAGCTATAATTTTCCACTACTCCAAGAGCAAAGTGCAAAAACAGACCTGTCTGGTGTGGCAAACTGCCTGATAGTCAAGCTAAAAACCTGACCTGAAGGTACCTATAGGAGTGGAGAGTGCACCACTGTCTCCATGCAGACACAAAGTGGCAGCGCTGCAGTCTCATCCCCCCCTCGCGCAGCACGTAGGGCTGTGTCAGTGCATTAAAACATTCTTCACTGGGTGCTTTTTTCTTGCATTTTATTCACATAAAATATCACAACTATGGCTCCAAAGAAAGTTAATGATACTGGCAGTAATGCTAAGAGGAAAACTGAGATACACATTAGAGGTTTTTGTTTATTTTATTTTGGTGTTTTTGAGACAGAGTCTTGCTATTAAGTTCAGGCTGCCCTTGAGCTCATATTGTATAGTCCAGGCTGGGCTTGAACTTGCAGTGGTTCTCCTGCCTCAGCCTCCCAAGTGCTAGGATTGGAGGCATGCACCCACAATAGAGTTAAAGAAATTAATCGCTGCAAAATTTGTTAAAGTTCTGGAAAAATGAATTATGAATGTAATTTAGCGGCCTCTGAACCAACGGCTTGGTTTTCCATTATTCTTATTGAAATAAACTGTTCGTTTTTTAAACTTTTAGGTATTCAAACACAAACTCAGGATATGATCTGAGTTCAATAACTGAAGTGTCACTATACCACTTGAACTAAAAAATGCTACTAATGCCAAATTGCAGATCTTGCTAGACTTTCTCAAAACAGAAAGAGGATTTTGAGTTTGATGCTGAATGAAACTCTTCCATCAGATTTTTGCTTTGCAAGCAGCTGGGGGAGAACAACGTGGTGCATGAGTGCTGAGGGAGTGCCACTGCAGCCTGGTACCCAGGGGATTTTAGGGTTCATGTTAACAAAAGTTCACCCCAGCACACCCCAAGCCTGCAACACACTCACATTGAGCTGGGCACATGAATTTGAATATGTAAATGAGGGGGCAATGCGGTAATTGCCTTCTAAAGCTTAGCTCCTAGGGGCTTCACAAATAGGAAACGCTGACTACTATCATCCACCAGGGTAGTGAAAGCTTATGTTAAACACAAACAGGTAAAAGAAAGAACAAGACAAATGAGATTACACCACCTAGGTGGCATCTCCACCTTTTTGCACCAAGAGCTATTTATATCTCTGTGGATTTTTTCCTCTTTAGTGACATGCACTGAAAGATCAGTCAGCTAGGCGTGGTGGCACACACCTGTAATCCCAGTCTTTGGGAGGCTGAGGCAGGAGAATTACTGGGAGTTTGAGGCCAGCTTGGGCTATCTAACGAATTCAAACACAGCCTGGACTACATAGCAAGACTCTGTCTCAAAAGAAAAAGAATCAATGAATGTAGTCATTTCTGAGAAACCAAGGAGGTCTGTTGGAGGAGGCTGGCACTTCTGTGGCAGGTAACCTAGCCTCTTTTGCCCTTGGCATGAGGACAAGGCTAATATTTTCCCCAGAAGGGCCTTTTCATGGCTCTCCCAAACCCGACTACAACAAGCTGTGCCACAGTCTTTTTCCATATAGAGAGGACTTTCTCCCCCGCAGAACAGCAGGCCTTTTATACCAGATGAAAAAGATCACCACTCGCCTCTCAGTATTTTCTGGCCCAATCCCAGGGACAGCTCTGACACCCAATTGTGCCACCAATGAACACTCTGGTGGGACAGTTCTCACCCACAAACCTAGGGAGTTTTCCTGGGAGAAAGAAAGCCACTTTCTTTTTGGAAATCAGTGAGTGCCAACTAGATGCCACCAAAGCCAGTGAGGGACCATGAAAGCACAGTGTACCAGGACAAGAAGGATGAGGTGATTCCAGCCAGACGTGGCTGAGATGACACTACACTTTCCCTCTGTCCAAGACTTTGCCTCCCAACAGACTGGTGACCACTGGAGTTCACACTAATTCTAAATTAACCTCCTGGAAGTGTACCAGTGCAATTGTTGTCTTACACAATTGTCTTACTTCTGCCCTCAGAATATTACCTGATGTTGGGGAAGGGGCTCTTTTGTCTTTATGCTTCCAGGGACCAAAAATTATGTACCAAATAAACACATGTGAAATAAGTTATATACCAAAAGATATACATGTTTAAAAATTCACCTGGACTAGAAATTTGTCCACACTTGTATGTATAATTCCATAGAGGACTTCAAAAGATGATCCCAAAATAAAAGGTACAACACAAGTCCTCAAATCGTAATTCTGATCAGTGACTAAAAATAAGCTCCAGGACTGAATAGATTTACACAGATGCACCTGGCTTACATGTGCAAAGATCCTAATGAAATCAGCATTCTCATATTCAAACTCCATCTAAACACACACACACACACACACACACACACACACACAAAAGGAGGGGAAAAGGAGTGACAGAATGATTTTGAAAATCTGCTTCCTCTTGTGTCTGTCACATGAACCAAGCCAAAACTTCCTGGTTCCTAATCCTGTAGTTCCCCACGAACAATAGTCAGAAACAGCCCAATCGTCACACAAGTGCTCACTAAACGCCTGCAGACAATGACACTGGCATCTGACCTGCTGACCCTCCTAACACAGATGCTGCCTTCTGTCTCCTGCAGGAACACAGACAGAGTTCTGTTACATCTTGAGATGGTAAAGCTCTCCCAGAAAATACCTGGGAGAAAAATGTAGTGGTTGAGAGAGGGAACAAGAAAGAGGTATCCTGGGTTGTTTTCTTATTTGTCTTGTGTTACGGTTTTCCGCTAACCCCATCAGAGAACAGCAGGATTGTTTACCCTGAGTATTTCCAGACCTGCATATTTCAAATGCAAACATGAGGATTTTACAAGCAAACTAAGTTATATATAATACAGTGCTGTATTTGTCAGCCAACACTGTGTATTTAAGTCGGTTAAAAAAAAAAAAAACACTGCTTATATTTAAAGTTTTCCTAAAACGTCCACAAAAACAGTGAACAGATCTCTTTTTCTTTGGACACAATCTCCAGAATGCAATGTTCCTTCTAGCTGGCAGCAAAGACTTACCAACTTACCACAAAAGGTTTCCTGAAATCTGGAGGAAAGCTTCTCGATGACGCCATAGGTCTCTACATAGAACACGTGCTCGTCCAGAGGCTTGCTGGCCATCGTCTTCAAGGACTCCATGTCCGCCCGGTCCACGCCTACAGCATAGAGCTCAATGCCTGAGTCCTGGGCCCGAGCTGCCACTTCACTCACCTGGTCCTGGGGCCTCCCGTCAGTCACGATGATGGCCACCTTGGGGATGTTGGATGTAGGCCCTCGGGCCCCTGCCTCCACTGTGAAGACTTCATCCATCGCTGTCTGGATGGCCAGCCCCGACATGGTGCCAGTGGACAAGGGAGTGATACGCGCTACGGCCTTTTTCAGGGCCTGCTTGTCTGAGTAGGTCCGCAGCTGGAACTCGATCTTCACCGTGCTAGCATAGTTCACCACTGCCACGCGTGTGGCAGCCACCCCGATGTCCAGAGTATCAATGATCCGGGAGACGAAGGTTTTCACCTTGGTGAATTCCAGGGGCCGGACGCTCCGAGAACTATCGATGATGAATACCAAGTCCAAGGGCCTGCTCTTGCAAACACCTGCAAAGAAGATCATGGGCAGCAAAAAGACCAAGCAGTGATCAGACCACAACCAGATATGTTGCTTCTCATTCCAGAAAATGCTGGGGTTCCAGGGAAACCAGGACAACATCCCTAACTCCAGTGCCATCACCACTGCTATCTTGCTCCAGACTGCCCTCTTTTTGGCTGCCGGAACACCAAAGCTTTCAAAATTCCCTGGTGGGAATTCACACAGAGGTGGCTCCAGATCCTTCACCTACAGCCTGATGAGTCCTGACATTTTACACCATGGTCCCACTGCTTGATATCTTACTCCACTGTGCTCTGTGATCTTTAAGAATAAAAGAGGGGCTGGGGAGATAGCTCCGAGGCACAAGTGTCTGCTGGGCAAGTGCAAGGTCATGAGTTCGAACCCTGGTCCCACAAAAAAAAAAAAAAACCAGAATAAAAGAAACTCAGCCTTTTCTGGGGCCCTTGGCTAAATGAGGCACTGTTGGACAGTGTCCAGGCCCCACTCTAAGGCCAATATTACTGTGCACTCCACCATGTGTCTCAGCCATAGCAGAGTTTGAGGCAAGGCACGTAGGCTCCCTTCTGCTCCCCTTTGGAAGGCTGAGCACCCCTAGAAAGAACCTCTACACATGCCTCCATCTGATCTCCAGACTACCGGGCTACCTGCGGATAGAAAAGAGGAAGCGACGTAAACTGCTGTAAGCCCACCACACTTCCAGCTCCGTGAACATGTCTCCCTGTCTTACGGAGCTGAGGCTGTGTGACCTTTGTGTCCCCATCACCTCTCTGCCACATATTCATCCACCAAGAAGATATTTTCTGAAGACCTACACAAAACACGTCCTGCTGCTACAAAGGAAAATAAGGCAGATTTCCTGCCCTCAAATCACTTCCAAGGGGTACTTAAAATCTAAAACAAGTGTTTAAATTGTAAAAATGTATTATCCACTATTTCTAAGCTTTGCTATGAGCTTTTATTTTTAGAAATACTTAAAAAATAGTGACATTATGCTCATGGAAACTTTTTAAGAGGCTGAAATTTTTGTGTCTGTATGTGGTAGTAGGAACTAAACTAGGGCTACACTGTACTGATGAGCCCTAACTCTGGCCCTTTTTAAATTACTTTTATTTTGAGATAAGCTCTTGCTAAGTTGCCCAGGCTGGCCTTCAGTTTATGATTTTCCTGTCTCAGCATTTATAAATGTATTATACTAAAAGGATTTCATATCTCTTTCAACACACTTATCCTAGTGTACGTGCCATTTTCTGAAGCAGTGATGGAAGTCCTCTGGTGCAAGTGTCTCTACGAAATGTGATAAATCATGGCACTGCCCATGCCACCCAGCAGAAGGGAGGCTGATAACATCACAGCATGTCCTGACTCACCTCATTCACTGGATCTGACACTGTGTGACACTGGGCAAGAGCCATGAAAGGTAAATGTTTTGAATCACTTCAGGACATAGAGGCAGCCACACAGCAGAATTAAAGAGGACTCACAAGAGAGGACTTTCAGATCCACTTCAGAAAGTGGCAAGAGGGGCTGTGGATGCAGTTCAGGGGTAGAGCTCTTGCCTTACACACACAAGCCCAGGGCTCAATCTCCAACACACACACAAGAAGAAAAAGGCAAGAATAATGGGTGTGCTCCAAGAAAGTTCATTTTGAGAGGGCATTTGAAAGATATTTACTAGCTTTTTTTTTTTTTTTTTTTTTGCAGAACTAGGGATCAAACTCAGGACTTTGCACTTGCCAGGGGCACTTATGCCCCTGAGCTATCTCCCCAGCCCCACTAGCTTTTTTAGTTTAAACTTGTGTTGCATTTTTCACTATGCCTTGTACATCCTTGGAACATAGCTGTGCCCAGCACACTGTAATAATGTACTGAATGTTAGCTTTTATCTAGTCTTTCCAGACCTATTTGGGAAGCCTCTCTCCTAGCCACCAAATTCAAGTCCACAGGTCACAACTAGATAAGATAAACACACACACACACACGCACACACACACACACACACACACACACACACACACACACATGGTCCTGAGTTTGATCCCTGGTACCACAATAAATAAATTAATTAATTAATTACATTAAAAATAAATCACTTTGAAAACAACTAGTATTATAGCTCAGTGTGAAAGCCCTGGGCTTAATCCCCAGTACTGCACAAAAAAAAAGGTTCTTCCTTTTCCTGACACTTTTGAGTCACAGGAGATGAGCACAAGTGCCCTGTGCAGTGGGATGCACAGGGGCTGTCTTAGGCCCATCTGGCAGGTGAGACCATTGACATTCAGGTGGAAAGAGGACTGAAAAGCTGAGGACGCCTACTGGCCCCAGGTTTCCCCACCTGCACCTAGGGCCTTTCTGCCTCCCCAAGACTGCTCCCTGAGCCAGTGTTTGCCACCATAAACATCAGCACAATCTCACGTGCCAGTGAGCGTCTGTCCAACTCAGAACCACCACCTCAGGTTGTCATGTGTCATGTATTTATTTAAGTCTGAAGGAATTAAGAATCTATCTTTTTAAAAAAAAAAATCTCTCTTTTGAATGGCTCTAGAATTTTCCTTTGTCCCTTGAGATTCAGATCAGAAGCAAGAAAGAAGAGCTGTGCTGAAAACCCTGCCTGGACCAAGGTCCTGGCATTTTTGTGTAACTGGAGTAAAAGCATGACACAGGATGATGCAGACCTGGACCAGCAGTGCTCTCTTTCCCCAGCAGTGTGCTTAGCAGCCACTTCCTGGAGCTGCATGTGTCCGAGTCTTTCCTTCTCCAAGACACCTCCACACTAAATCTTCTGTTCAAGAGGGACCAAAGGGTGCAGTGGGTAGAATGAAGTCTCCCTCTGGAGTCTGGGTCCCAATCCCTGAAACCTGGACATAGGCTGCTGCATATGCAAAAATGACTTTAGGGAAGGATTAAAGACTTGAGACAGGGCTGGATCATTTATGTGGTGGCAACATAGTCACAAAGGTCCCCAAAAGTGGAAGAGGCCAAGAGGGGGCTCTGAGTGAAGAGATAAGAGGACTCAACCTGCTGGTGCTGGCTTTAAGGAGGGAAAAATAAGGCCCGGAGCACAGAGCAGGCCTCCAGGACGACAGGAGAGGCAGGCAGACGCTTCTCCCCTTTCTCCCAAGGAAGGAAGGGTTGAGAGGCAACTCTGCTGCTGTGCTTGAGGCTGCCTGAGGCAACTTTGGTCAGGCTCTGACCCACAAACATTAACGGGACATGTGCTGCTTTAAGCTTCTAAACTAACAGCCAGTTGTTACAGCAGTAACAGAAAACTAATCCAGGGTCCTGATTAGATTGGCAAGCAGTTCCTCGACCACTCTGCTCTCTCCTGATTTTCACTCCCCCAGCAGAGAATAATTACTTGCTAGTTTCATTTTGCTGCAATACTGGGGATTGAATCCAAGGCCTTTGCACTGAGCTATCTCCCCAACCTCCGCTGGTTTAACTCCCACTTCCCCATAGTAAGTAGCAGGGATTTCATTCTCAGGAACAGTGAGATTATCCCAGCCAGTTGAAATGCTGAGGCAGGAAAATTATACACTCAAGGCCACTTTGGGCAACTTAGCAAGAGTTTGTCTCAAAATAAAAGTAATTTAAAAAGGGCCAGAGTTAGGGCTCATTAGTACAGTATAGCCCTAGTTTAATTCCTACTAGCACACACACAGAAAAAAAAAAAAAAAAAAAAAAAAAAAAAAAAAAAAAAAAAAAAAAAAAAAAAAAAAAAAAAAAAAAAAAAAAAAAAAAAAAAAAAAAAAAAAAAAAGCCTCTTAAAAGGTTTCCATGAGCATGTTGTCACTATTTTTTAAGTATTTCTAAAAATAAAAGCTCATAGAAAAGCTTAGCAATAGTGGAGAGAATTTAGAAAACAATGCAGAGTGTTGGTGTTTATTAAGGGATTCAAGATCAAATGTAGAAAAGGTGAAAAAAAAGACTCCCAGCACTTGGGAGGCTGAGGCAGGAGGATCGATGCAAGTTCGAGACCAGCCTGGGCTACAAAAGTGAGCTCAAGGCCAGCCTGAATTGCATAACAAGACCCTGTCTCAAAAAGACCAAAAAAAAAAAAAAGACTGATGCAGCTTGGGATGGCATGTTCACCCCATGAAGAATGTCTCTCCCTTTTCCAGTCCCTTTCCTGGGCAGGAAGATGAGGACCAAAGCAAATTTGATTCCAGGCCTGGAACAACCAGCCAGCTACCAGCTGATCCATACCCTTGGGAATCTGGGCCCCTGGCCCATCCTGTCTCTACAGCAATGTTTCCCCTTTTCAGAGTTGCCTTGAAACTCTCAGGTGCCTTTGGGAAGAGTCCCCTGAACTCCATCTCAACACATCAAAAGGAGCAGGAAAGACAGACAAGCAAGTCACCCCACACTCAGCACAGCTGGCTGGGAAATGGGTCAGCGCAGCCTCTGCTGGCCAGGGCTGAAGCTGGGCTTTTGCTTTTGGTAATGAAGATAAAATCTGAGCGCCCCCCCCCCCAAAAAAAGGAAAGCCTGGGTAGATTGGTGCGGTAGAAGATGCCTGTGGTTGGGATTTCAGGTCTGAGTTTTATTATGGGCTCTGGCGCTTACAGCCTGGGAGCCTCCATTATGAAAAGTCTCAGTTTCCCTGAGTGCACCTTCCTGGGTCACACCAGATGATGGCCAGCTTTGTTGCTCTAGGATCTTTGCTCCACCTGGGAACCAGTCACTGATCAAAGCAAGAGACAGAATTGTTCTCCACCGACTCATGGTGTCTGGCGCCTTGGGTATCTCAGCACAGGCAGAGCTAGGGCCTTTAGTGTTAAAAACACCTCGGATCTGGAGGACAGGGCTGAGGCAGAGGTGGCTTAGGGGCCCGGCATCCAGATGGCTTCACAGGTTTCCTTCCTGGCCTCTCAGCCCCACTCTGAGCTCTCCCTTTTGCCAGTGCAGGGTTGCACTGTGGCAGCTGCGGGGCTAGAGGGGAGGGACGCGAGAAGCCTGCACTTGCTGCCCGGAGTAGAGACGGAGGGGTCAGGGAGCCTGGAGCAGGGGCCAAGACTGCTCATTGGAACCAGAGGTCGTGGGGACCAAAGCTAGCAGGCACAGCTGCCCTGGGCTCCTGCCCAGTCCCGACCTGGACTGTAGGGAGACCCAAGCTCTAGCCCTCGTGCAGGAGTGGCCTGGGCTCCCCCTTCCCTTTCCCGGACCCCAGCTTTGCACAGAATTCTTCCTCACAGTCATCAGGCAGCAGAGGAACTCCGGGGCCCCAGGCGCCCCTCTGCTCCGTGTCTCACAGGCCGCCCCGCACTTGTACCTGCACCGCGGCCCCCAGGGCTGCCGGCGGGTCCGCGCGTCCGCACCCTTGCCACGGCCGGGCCGGCCAGGGGCCCTGGGGCGGTGGGCGGTGGCAGCAGCAACAGCAGCAGCAGCAGTAGCGGCCATAGCAGCAGAAGGCGTCGGGGCAGCGGGTGCGGCATGGTGCTCCAGTCGCTGGGGTCGGGCGGGCAGGGGAGGCCGATTTAAAGGTCCCGCAACCGGGACCCCGCCCGGACTGCGCTCCCGCCAGGCGCCGGTGACTCCGCCCCAGGCCACCGCGAAGACGGCCTCGTGTTCCGCCGCAGGGGAGGAATGTCTGGCCAGGCTGCCAGGTGGTCACCACCCTGGCTGGTTGGGCTCGGCTGCGCGCCGCCTGGGCTCTGTACACCTCGCAAAACCCAGGAGAGGCACCTGAACAGGCCGCAACCCCTGCACCCGCCTCTGCCTGTGCCCCCAAGGACCTGGCTTAGAGGGAGAGGAAGCCTTACTGCTGTTCACGTTGCACACCTCTTCCCCAGCTCAGTACCCAAGCTCTGCCATGCACTCTTGGCCTAAAGAAAGGCCTCACAGACTAGCAGCACGAATAGAAAGATGCTTTCATGCCACCTCCAAATCTCCATAAACACTCAAGCTTGCATACCTAGAGCAGGAAATCAAACATGTACCACAGCAAGCGAACTGCGGATTAGCTGGAAGAACAGGCCGTGCCCGCAGAGGACTCTGAAGGCTCCGCCTGTATATATCCCATTTCCTCTCTGGAAGAGTGGCCAGCACAGGCTGGAGACTGTCCAGGAGGCCCTCAGGGAACCCACAGTCTGTGGGGGAGAAATAGACATAAATAGCCTATCTGTCTAAACTGGGAACGTGCTAGACTTAAGAAAAGAGACTCCCGCACGAACAGGGGCCCTTCTAGGAAAAGAGGTGGCTGATCACGAAGGGAACCAAGTCCCAGCAGGTCCTACCTGGTCTTCCATGTCCACCATTGCCCTTCTCCAGTGGTCCACCTAGCAATATGAAAATCCCTTCTGTCTGTCCATCACATTCCTAGGAGGTGATACAGGGGAGCCAGAATGAAGGAATAAGCAAAATGCGATATTTGTGCATTGCAGAATCTTATTCAGCCCTAAAGAGGAGGGAATTCTAACCTGTGTCACAGTGTGGACCAACCTTGGGGACGTGTTGCTGAGTGAACTAAATCAGTCAAAACAGGCAGATGCTGTGGGGTTCCACTTGCATGTGCTACCTAAAGTAGTTCATGCACAGAAACAGAAAGTAGAAAGGGTCTCCCAGGGCGTAGAGGAGGTGTTGCCTAAGGGTATGGAGTTTCAGTGTTGCATGCTGTGAAAGTTCTTAGGATTGATTACACACAATCAATCTGAGTTACTCCTGGGGCCCCGCAGAATGGCTTAGTGGTCTAAAGCGCCTGCAGGTGGCTGCAGGGACTGTGGGGGTTCGATCCCTGGCACCACATGCTGTGCCAGCCCTGCCCTCAGGGCAGGCTGAGCCAGCCATAAAAATAAATAAACAAACAAACAAACAAAAATTCTGAAACAAGAAAAAAATCTGAGTTACTCCTAATGTTACTGAGACAAAATAACCAACACCTACAAGTGAAATGAAAAAAAGGTTTATTTCAGCTCATGGTCTATAGAGATCTCAACCCCTAGGCAGCTGGCTCCAAGGTGGGGTGGTACAGCACTGGCATGGCAGAGGAGAAACAGCCTATGGCAGGGCAGGCAGGCAGGCAGTGAAGCAGCAGCAGCCTACTTTCCTCTTTTATCCCATTCAGGCTACCAGCCCTTTGGTTGGTGCCACTCACACCCAGGGTGGGCCTGCCTTTTGTCCACACCCAGAACTAGATCCTGCCAGCTCCCAAAAGCCCCACCTACACGTGCATGACCCTTTGGGGAGATGTAGATACAAGACACAGCTCACAACAATGTGGACATGCTGCTATAGTCTAAATGTGTCCCCAGAAGTTCAAGTGTTGGAACCTTAAACTCCAAAGCCATATGTTGATGGCATTTGGAGGTAGAGGCTTTGGGGCATAACTAGATAAATTGATCTGGAATGGTTTCTTTATACGTTATTTGTCACTGTGGGGTCATGAGACTGACAGTCGTGATGGTGAGCTCCAATAGTACATTAGAGCTCTACAAGATAAGGAGAGACTGAGCATGCTCACTGCGCCCCACCATGCAATGCCTACTCAGGCCCACGGGATCCAGGAGCAGAGCCATGGTACCTGCCTTGTTCACTGCCAGTTCCCAGAAAGTCTGCCTTATTTCAGGCAGATATACAGGAAATGGAAGACCCTAGAACAAGGCAAGTGCCAACCCTTGCTGCTGCACAGAGGTCAACAGACAAGACAGACTGTTTGCAGAGGAAACAGCCTGGCAATGCTTTTTCCAGGAGCTGAGCACTGCGGAGGAAAGGCTTTGCTCCATTTCATTTCACTGACTACCAACAGTCAGCTCTGTGCTGGGCGTTGGCTCCACATAGCAGTCTTTCCTCTGCCTCTTCTGTGGGGGTGCTGGGTCCTCAGCCACTACCAGGTTCCTTTTGGGGAAGGAACTTGATGGAGAAAGGGTCTCAATATGATGGTCTATCTCAGCATATTGGTCTGTGAGCATTTTTAAAATTAAAACTGTTCAACCAAATCTAAGGTATATGCTATGGTTGGCTGCCTTTTCTTATTAAAAATTGCACTTTCAGGGGTCCAGCAGGATGGCTCAGTGGTCTAAAGCGCCTGCTTGGGAAAGCTCGGGCAGCTTCAGGGACCTTGTTTCAATCCTGGCACCACATGCTGTGTCAGCCCCGCCCTAGGGACGGGCTGAGCCGGACATAAAAATGAGTGAATAAACAAATAAAGATTCTGAAACAAGAAAAAAATAAATTAAAATAAATAAATAAATAAAGTAAAAATTGCACTTTCATTTTGCTATATTTCTAAAAGTTCTTCTTCTTTGTTTTTTTTTTTTTTTTTTTTTTTTTT
>PVJA010050774.1:0-13141 GCA_004027025.1 Myocastor coypus | reverse complement strand
GGGAAGCACTGTACACTGGCTCAGCTGGTGCGGGCTGATCTCAAAGTCCTCAGTGTCATACAAGTTAGTGCATGGAAGACTCCTTTCCTCGGGAGAAATCTGGACGCTCACATAGCTGAGGGGTACATGGAATATAAAACAATTTCCAAAGCAAGAAATATACAGGGCCACCAAACAGAAAATTCAGCCTTTTCTGTGATTTTGAATTAGACAAAAATAAGATACTACTTTTTTCCTATCTAATTAGCAAAATGTAAAAATGGTTACATGCAACTCAAGGTAGAGAGGGACTCTCACACACCACTGAGGCTTGCATGCTGCTGTCACGGTTCACAAAGCTCAGGGAAGCTCCAGCTTTGCCTGATGGTTTTGTTGCAGAGACTCTGACGCAGTAGTTTGAAGGGCCATACTGTGGAGTATGTTTTCTGAATTCCATTAAAAACAAGATAGGGGCCGGTGAGACAGCTCAGCAGTCTAAAGCACCTACTTAAGCAACTGCACGGACCGTGGTTCGATCCCCAGCTCCACATGCTCTGCCAACCCCAACCCCGAAGCAGGCTGAGGCAGCCATAATATAAAAACAAAAACAGGATAAGATAAATTCAAAGCCTTCACAATGCTCAGTTCATTTACCTAATACTTTTCCCTTCAAGAATAAAGCTTAAGAACATGAACGGACACGTGGTGCAAGTGCTATGTACACAGAGCTATAATTTTTTTTTTTCTTTTTGAGTATCAGGAAGTGAACTCAGGACCTTGTACCTGCCAGGCAGGCGATTGTGCCATTGAGCTATCTCTCTGGCAGATCTATAGTATTCAAAGTGGTTAAAAATTAGGAACCCTGGGGCCCGGCAGGATGGCTCAGTGGTCTAAAGCGCCTGCTTAGGAAAACTTGGGCGTCTGCAGGGACCGCGGTTCGATCCCTGGCACCACATGCTGCACCAGCCCTGCCCTCAGGGCAGGCTGAGCTGGCCATAAAAATAAATAAACAAACAAACAAAAGTTCTGAAACAAGAAAATAAAAATTAGGAACCCTTTCGGCTTTTGACTAGGACGAGGCTACGGTGCCTCTTTCTTCTGTCGGCCTGAATCCAGGTTCATCTGACACCAGCCGCCTCCAGCATGCTGTCCAAGTTCGACCCCAACAAGATCAAAGTCGTGTACCTGAGGTCACTGGTGGTGAAGCTGGCATCATGTCTACCCTGATTCCCAAGATCGGTCCCTTGGGTCTGTCTCCAAAAACAGTGGGGGATGACATGGCCAAGGCAACCGGTGACTGGAAGGGTCTGCGGATTATGGTGAAACTGCCCATTCAGAAGAGGGGCGGTGCCTTCTGCCTCTGCCCTCATTATCAAAGCCCTCAAGGGTCCACCAAGAGATAGAAAGAGGCACCAAAGCATCAAACACAGTGGAAACATCACTTTTGATGAAACTGGCAACATTGCCCGACAGATGGGGCACCGGTCTTTAGCCAGAGAACTTTCTGGAACCATTAAAGAGCTCGTGGGCACCGCCCAGTCTGTGGATTGCAGTGTGGACAGCCAGCACCCTCATGACATCACAGATGACATCAACAGCGGTGTCGTGCAATGAGTGCCCAGCTAGCTAGGGAGCATAAGAAACTAACATCAATAAAAAGATGATCTGGAAAAAAAAAAGAACCACACTAAATACCCAACATATCTGGGAAGCCTTTTTAAAAGCTTTTAAACGCCCACTGGTGCTGGTCCCAACCCCGGGGTGCGCTGAGCTGCTACCAAGTCTGGGGGTGGGGGTGCACCCTTGTAATCCCAGAGCAGAGGAGGCTGAAAAACAGGGGGATCACTAAGAGTCAGAGCTGTTAGTGAGACCCTGTACCAAATACATCAATAAACACAAGCTTTTATAATATAAATGTTAGATGGTTGTTTAATATATTTTAGAGAACAGTTAACATCAGTGGAAATAGGTCACTCTAATTCACTGCTTGATTTTAAAAAAGAACTATGGCAACATTAGAAAAATCTACATAATACCACCAGAAAAAATCTTGCAATAAACTGGATGTTCATGTTCCTTAACTCCCAAATCATACAGCAAAAGTCTAATCCCAGCACGGCACCATGTCAACCATTGTTGAATTCCTGTCATTTTGTTTAGCCAAATTATGTATTGTTTGTCTTTTTTTTTTGTTAGTTTTGCATTGTCTTTAAAAATTAGCTCTTTTTTTTCAGCAGGCTGGGAAGATGGCAGATATTCAGAGTGTGCCCACCAGAAGCGGCCGACTATCTTCCAAAACAAGAAGAGGGTCCTTCTGGGAGAAACGGGCAAGGAGAAGCTCCCTCAGTACTACAAGAGCATCGGTCTGGGCCTCAAGACCCCCAAAGAGGCCATCGAGGGCACCTACATTGACAAGAAATGCCCCTTTACCAGCAACGTCTCCATCCGGGGGCAGATCCTATCTGACGTGGTGACTAAGATGAAGATGCAGAGGACCATTGTCATCCTCCGAGACTATCTCCACTACATCCGCAAATACAATCGCTTTGAGAAGCGCCACAAGAACATGTCAGTGCACCTGTCCCACTGCTTCAGGGATGTCCAGATCGGCGACATCGTCACGGTGGGCGAGTGCAGGCCCTTGAGCAAGACAGTGTGCTTCAACGTGCTCAAGGTCACTAAGGCTGCAGGCACCAAGAAGCAGTTCCAGAAGTTCTAACCTCACGGGCCCCCCTCTCAAGGGAATAAAGTTATTCTGACTTGAAATTTAAAAAAAAAAAGAGCTGAAATTTTGCAGTGGGTAATCCGCTCCTCAGGATAGATTGAAATTCCTTACTGCCCTTAGAAAAGGAGCACATGAATGCTATTAGTACCTCTGATAGAAGCCAGAAGATAGGACAGGAAATCAAGCCTGCAACCGGAAGACGACCCTCACCAGAACTCGACCATACTGCCTTTCAATCCCAGGCTTCCAGCCTTGGGTGAATAATAAACTTCGGCTGATGCAGTCTGCAGTACTGCATTATAACAGCGTGAAAGAACTGTGGCATATGATTTAAGTCTGCCAGTGTAAATGAAAGGCATGCCATGTATACATATAGGAAAATTAATATGAAATGGCAAATTCATTCACATAATTACTCTTTTTTAAAACTTCAAAAATTTTAACCTTTAAAGAAATGGGTAGTCAATGTCACAAAATCCTAGCAAAAAATAAATTAATCCATGAGATCTATTATTTCCTGAAATATAGCGGACTAGATACTCCAAACCTTTGTTTTATGAAGTAAATAACAACCTGGGAGGAATATAGATTATATAGATATTCAGAAAACAAAGAAAAATGACTATAAAGAAATGTCAGCTGAGCTGGGTGTAGTGGCACATGCTTATGATCCTAGCAGTTGGGAGGCTGAGGCAGGAGGGTCATTGAGAACTTGAAACTCCAGCCTGGGCTACAAGGTGAGCTCAAGGCCAGCCTGAGTTAATGATGAGACCCTGTCTCAAAAAGGCAAAAAAGAAATGGTAAGTAAAAAACACTGAATAACTTTTCGCTTTGTTGAGTTCATATGTTATAAGTTCTAGCAGGTCAGTGAAACGATGGAAATAAGGAGCCTAACTTCCAACTAGCAGAGAGAAAAGGTAAAATGAACATAAAATTTTAAAGAAAGAAAATAAAATTAATTCAACACATGGTTACTACAGAGACAAAAAGATGGGCTGGGGAAATAGCTCAGTAGAATAAGCGCTTGCCTGGCAAATGTAAGGGCCTGAGTTCAATCCCTGGTCCTGCGGGGCGGGGGCGGGTAGAAAGATAAAGTAGTAACAAATAGGAAATCTAAGCAGCATAACAGAATAAATCCACACTGGCCATGGAGCTTAGTGGACTAAATGCCTGCCTAGGCAAGAGCAGGGACTGGGGTTTCATCCTCTGCATCACATACCACGCTGGCCCTGCCCCCAGGCCCACTGTGCCGGCCACTGAGAGTGGTTGTGGTGGTGCACGGCTGTAATCCCAGCACTGGGGAGACTGAAAACAGGAAGATCACTATGAGTCTGAGCTATATAGTGAGACTCTGCACCAAATACACAATTTTTTTTTTTTTTAAATGTGCTATCTGGGGCTGGCAAAATGGTTCGGAGGTCTAAAGCAGCTGCTTAAGAATGCTTAGGCAACTTCAGGGACCACAGTTCGATACCTGGCACCACATGCTGCGCCACCCCCACCCTCAGGGCAGGCTGAGCCGGCCATAATACTATAAATTAATTAATTAATTAAAGTGCTAATCTGAGCAATGGATTTGGTGGTAAAATAGATAATATATCAACTATTGTTCATCAGCCATTCTTGGTTTGAAAATCTATAACATGTGTACTGTTCTATGTTGCCCTGTTTCTTTCTTTGTTTCTGATTTTTGTTTTTGCTTGGCGTTTCCTTTTCAAAATAAAATTAAACATAAAAAAATCCATACATATGAGAATTTTCGGGACCAAGGAGATAGTTCAGGGGCACAAGTGCCTGCCTGGAAAGTGCAAGGTCCTGAGTTTGATCCCTGGTTCAAAAAAAAAAAAAAAAAAAAAAAAAAAAAAAAAAAAAAAAAAAAAAAAAAAAAAAAAAAAAAAAAAAAAAAAAAAAGTCAATATTTTCTACTTAAAAACATGAAAATAGATCATAAAATTTTGCAAAAACTAATTAGTGATCACTAAGATCTTATAAAGATACAACAAAATAATATGATATTGATCATGATATGCAGAAATTATTTTGAACTGAAGTAAAATAAAATATATATAAAAATTAGAAGGAAATTATAGCCTAGAAAGATTATATGACAACATTTGATATGAGCATCTAATCTAAGCTTCTTCCTTAAGAAGCTAACAAAAACAAAATTCCAAATCAGGATAAAGCAAACAGAGTATGAAAGTAATTAATATTAATAGCACAAATCAACATATATTTTGAATAATCCTTATTTGAAATGCTTGTGATCAAACACCGGACAGATCTGAATATTGTAAATTTTGACATAGTTGTAAAACGCATAACTACACATCTTGAGGATGAGATCCGTGCTTAAATGTGAAGTTCATTTCTGCTTCACAGTCTCCCCAGAGCATGTAGTCTGAAGGTAAGCTCCTACAGTTTGGTACAAGAAACCAAGTTTCAGCGTGGGTAGGACTTGCTTCTTGTAGTATCATATTAGCGCTCAGAACTTTGGATTTTGGGGGCCAGCAGAGAGCTCAGTGGTGCCAGCACCTGTCTGGCAAGTGCAAGGTTCTGAGTTCAATCCCTAGTGTGTGGGTGGGTGGGAGGACACTTTGGATTTTGAAGCACTATTGCATTCAATTTTTGATTGGGGTGCTCAATCTAACAGAAAATTAATAATCGAACACATCAATAAGACATAATATGGATTTTCGGAAAACAATAAAACAGACAAACCTCTAGCTAGACTTCTAAGGCATAAAAAGAAAAGACACAAGTTACCAATATCAGGAAGCAAGTCAAAGGCCACCCAGGAGATCTTGGGGTAACGAGGAAATACTATGAGCAACTTTAAGCCAATAGTTTAAATGACTTGGATGAAGTAGAAAAGTCCTTGAAAGAGACAAATTTCCAAAGTAGATTTAAGATATAGAGAACCAAACTGGTCACACTATAAGTAATGAATTTGATTTCATAATTTAAAACTTTCTGACAACTGCTTTACTGGCCATTTCAACAAAACACTTAGGGAAGGAATAAAGCCAACCCCTGAAAATCTCTTCTTGTTACGTGAGTACAACCTACTGCGGTGTGGCTATTTTCATAAAGCTGGTTTTTGTTTTTTTGTTTTTTGTCTTTTTGAGACAGGGTCTCGCGATGCAGTTGAGGCTGGTCCGGAGCTCACTTTTGTAGCCCAGGCTGGTCTCGAACTCACACCAATCCTCCTGCCTCAGCCTTCCAAGTGCTGGGATTACAGGCGTGAGCCACCACATCCGGCTTAAAGCTGGTATTTTGATGACACCAAAACCAAAGGTTAGCTGGGCATGGTGGCACACGCCTATAACTACAGCACTTGGGAGGCTGAAGCAGGAGGATTGGTACGAGTTCGAGACCAGCCTGGGCTACAAAAGTGAGCTCCAGGCCAGCCTGAACTTCAAAGCGGGACCCTGTCTCAAAAAGACAAAAAACCAAAAACCAAAACAAAAACAAAAAAAATCAAAGTACTTTGTAGAACTGTTGTTAGTGTCAGCCTTCGGGACGAGTCACAGCCATCGCTTGGCCATTTTGCTTTCTGTGAAAGCCTGAGAGAATGTTTTTCTCTGGGTGACTCTCCTTAGACGCACTACAGTGAAGACAATATGCAATATGTCAACTTTCAAAGAAAAGAAAGGGGAAAAGAAAAAAAAAAGTAATGTTGATTTAGAAGGGTTAATGTTTAATTGTTTGATCAATCTTATATACCTATATGTATTAATCTAAACTGATCTGATGATGAAAATATGTAACATAACCATTGTTAAATTTAAACAATAAAAAATTGAAACTTGAAAAAAAAAATAAAAAAATAAACTCAGAGGTACCATACCTCTGAATTTTATATATATATATATATATATATATATATATATATATATAAACAAAGTTCAACGGAAAGCAACACAGCCATGTCTCTCTTCCACAAATAAAAAACTTCCATAAAATATTAGCAAACACAACCCACTATGTATTTGGTTTTTTAAATATAAAGTGCATCAGGACCAAATCATTATCCTAGATGTATATAGTTAATTTAACATGAAAATCAAACTAATTCCCCATGATCATGAAATGGAGAAGCCCTCTATTTTTATCACAATACATTCATAAAAAGAATGTGCCAGTACTCAACATACAAGCCTGATAACATCATTCATTAAATTAATGGTAGGAAAATTAATAATTAAGAATGCAAACAACCTGAATAAAAAAACTACACAAAGTACTTGGATAGACACTTATCTAATGATTTGCAGATGGACAATGGTTAAGGGCACCAGTCAATCAGTAGGGAAATTCCAATCAAAACTGCAAGGAAATACCATGTCACATCAGTTAGGATAGATATTACAAAAACAACAACAAATAAAATCAAATAGCAAGTGTTGGTAAGGAGATAGAGAATTGTAGCCATCATACATCACCAGTAGGAATATAATATTATGCAGTTACTGTGGGAAACTGTGCTGGGTCCTCAAAAATTTACTAGTAGAATTAACATATAATCCTTCAGTTCTAGAACCAAAAACATCATGTCACAATGATATATATGTGTACCCATGTCTACAGCGGCACAATGTGCCATAGCCAAGTCTTGGAAACAACCCAAATGCCCGACACCTGAGGAATGGATAAAAATGATGCGGTATTTTTATATACTGGAGTATTACCTACCTATAAAGAAAGACAAATTTGAGGATTTTATAGGAAAACAAATACAACTAGAGGCTATCTTTATAAGTGAGATAAATCAGACCCACATGTGTAAACACCATATTGTCTCTCTAGCATAAGAACTTAAAAGAATCAAAAATACGATAGATATAGTAAAATAAAAGAAATCGAATATAAGATATAAACAATTGAGATGAGGGAAAAGGAAAAAAAGGAAGGGGGTAAAAATCATGTAAGTGTACACACAGAGTAGCAGAGCCAATTGTACCAGTAATTTCTAGAAAGTAGCAGTTAATGTGTAAATTTTTTTACTTTGACTAACTCTATGCTAATGCTCATAATAAGAGCAACTTCATTGAGGACAGCAGTGTGCGATATAACAACCACAGCTGAATGCCTTTCATCTTGTTCTATTAAGTATATATCATCTCTAATGTCTCATGCATCGTTTTTATACTCCCTTTAAAACAAATTTGAAAATGAAAAGTAAAAAAGGACAAGGAGGGGTCCGGAAGGATGGCTCAGTAGTCTAAAGCGCCTGCTTAGGAAAGTTTGGGCGGCTGCAGGGACCGCGGTTCGATGCCCAGCACCACATGCTGCACCGGCCCTGCCCTCAGGGCAGGCTGAGCCTGCCATAAAAATAAACAAACAAACAAACAAACAAAAGTTCTGAAACAAGAAAAAAATAAAAAAACAAACAAAAAGGAAAGGACAAGGAAAAAAATTAAGGTTTAGTGAAAGGAAGAGTTAATGTTTAACTGCTTGATAGACCTGGCATGCCTATATCCAGTCATCTGAGCAACAAATGTGAGGATAACAATATGTAACACAACAACCATTGTTAATTTTGTATTCTTGTTTTGAAATTCTGCACCATTTTTATTGTTCTGTGTTGCTGTTTTATCTTTGCTCTTGGTATTCTTTTCTCTTTAATATAAAAAAGTCCTTCAGTTGTACTTCTGAGATTCAGTCCTCAGAAACCAGAAAGCAGGAACTGACGGAGATATTTATACACTCACATTCATTAAAGCATTTAGACTCTTTGAGAGTCTAAATGTAGAACCAACCCAAACATCCATCAGCAGATGGATGGATAAACACAATATGGCCTATGCGTGCAGCAGAATATTATTCAGCCTTAACAAGGAAGGAGATTCTTAAGGACATTACGGTAAGGAGAAGTCAGCCAGTCCCAAAGGCAGATGTTATATGATTTCACCTACGTGAGTTCTTGGAGTAGTCAAATTTATAGAGATGACAGAGTGACATAAGGTGTGGCCATTAATGTTTAATGAGGGCAGGGTGCTTAAGATTAGTGACGAAGCTCCTAGAGAAATGTGAATTCACTCAGTGCCACCAAACCATACAACGAAAGCTTAGTAGCCTGATTGGGGGAATGCATTCTTTTAAGCCAAACACTCTGGAAAGCTGAGGAACAAAAGTCTGAACATAACTTAGGCAATTTAGCAACATGTTTTCTAAAAACAAATTTGTGAAGGCTCTGGGTCTAATGCCCAGCAATGAAATACAGAGAGACAGGGTAAGCAGACAGAAAGAGTATCCTATATAGATGGAATATTTACGTATGTATGTGTGTATGCATGTATGGATGGATGGATGGATGGATGGATGGATGGCATTTGGTTGTTGCAGGGTCCCACCAGGCATCTCTGACTCTTGGTGATCCTCCTACTTTCAGAAACACCAGCGCTGAAATTACAGGTGTGCTCCACAATGCCCAGACTCTGGCTGGCTCAGCCTATTCTGGGGGGGGGGCTGGCATGGCATGTGGTGCCTGGGATTGAACCACAATCCCTGGGCTTGTCTATGCTTACCTATAGGCACTTCAGTTCACTGAGCTATCTCACGGTCCATTTCCGTATATTTTTAAAAGCCCTTTAGCTGACAAGGAATAAAGCAAGAATATTGTCTTTCATTAATTATAACATTCTGCTGGAAATCTTAAACAGTGCAATAGAAAAAAGCTGTCATCAGATAGGAAAATATACAAGTTTACTTATATATAATGTATATGGAAAATCTAAAGACTACAAACTTTCTACAAAGTTACAGAATTTGAGATTATTACACCGTATACCTCAAAAGTTAACAATTATTTTTTTAAAAATCAGCATCATTCCTTCATGATAGCATTCAGTATATGAAATAAAGATACATTTTATAAATATGTAAGTGTAGCCGGGCATGGTGGCTCATGCCTATAATCCCAGCACTCGGGAGGCTGAGGCAGGAGGATCGGTGTGAGTTCGAGACCAGCCTGGGCTACAAAAGTGAGCTCAAGGCCAGCCTCAACTGCATCGCAAGACCCTGTCTCAAAAAGACAAAAATAAATAAATAAATAAATAAATAAATATAAATATATAAGTGATCTCTATACTAAAAAAAACTGAAATATTACTGCACAAAAGTCAAGATACATGCAATGACCTGAAGAGTTTCAAAAGCATAACTTGATAGAAGCCTTGTACCAAACAGTGTGCTCAGTTTACTTCAATTTACATGGATTCTTAGACAGTGACAGAAACACCCATGGGAAGACTGAGTACAAAAAAATCCAACATGTTCAAAGCGATACAGATATTCCATATCTCATCATGGCATTGGTTACATGAGCATGCAGAAAAAAAATATATACTCTTTACTATATGTAAAGGATTCATATTTAAATGAATACAGGCCTGGATTGAGGAGCATTCTCTAAAATGTAAAATTAAAATCTGAAGAATTATGAGGGTAGCAGGACTCTGTCCTTGCCTAACTCCTGCAGGGACGTGAGAAGTCAAGTGGAGGAGCTGAAGTATAGCCTTCATCTTTCTCATCTATAGACAGATAGGAACAGGTCAGCTTTTGTGGTTCACACAATATTCAGGCTGCATGACAGTTTTCTCAGGGAAACAACTGATCATTCCAGAAAGTCCTTGGATACACAAGAATCGGTCACACGAGGGGCACTGCCAGGCAATATTGAACTTATAAATCATTTCATCAATCATCCTTGTGGACAGCTGACAAACCACTTAGGAAAAATGGAATCCTGCTTCACACCACTCAGGAGATATATCCAGAGGGATTACTGATTTAAATAAAAGCACTGGTGAGTAACGCAGGCTAGGAAAGGCCTCTCTGAGCCTGGTATAGGAAAGACAAAAGGAAAAGATTAGGACAATAAAGAATCTGATTGTGAGCATTTACCATGAGCAGGCATGATGGCTAAAAGCAAGGTAGCATCCTGGCTTGAATCCTGGAATAGAAAAAGGGCATCAGTGGGGAAACAAGGGAAATCCGAATAATGTCTAGAGTTTAGTTACTGGTATTACATCTATAATTGCTTACTTTGACCAGTGGTTGTCAAGGGTAAATTTTGCTCCTCACGGAATATCAGGAAATAATGGCTGGAGACTTTGTTGATTGTATAACTAGTGGGTTGAGAAGAAGAGGCACTCACACTCCTGTGTGGAGCCCAGGGAAACTGCTGAGCACCCCAGAATACAAAGGACAGCCGTGGCCACCCAGCATGAGTGAGCCACAGTGCCTAGATTAAGGAGCTGTTTGTGATAAGTGTATTGCTGCTAACTATGACAGTCACATGACGGGAAGAGTAGGTACAGGTCATGAGAGAGGGCTCTGTGTTGTTTTGTAACTGCTTTGCAAATCTAATTTCAAACTTTAAAGTTTTAAAAATGACCATAAAATCATTTAAAAAGGAAAACACAAAATGAGCCTGGCTGCATACACTGAAATACAAAATAAGACTAAAGAGAAGTAAATGAAGAAAACCAACCATTCACAAGAGAAGAAATGTGAATGGGAAGTGAACGTGTGAGAAAGCTCAACCTCTCAGGAAAACCATGGATTGAGAACTCACAAATGTCACTTTCCACTCAGGAAAATGGCACAGAAATGTCTGCAGTGACAATATTCAATGCTTGTGCATGTTCAAAGAACATAAATAGCATAGCTTAGGGTATAATTTGGAAATCTGCATTTAAAAGTCTTTAAATTGTCCTTCTCTTTTAAACCAGAAATCTGGTTTAAGAAAATCATACAAAATGGCAACATTTCTTTTTAAAGGCATTTACCAACACATTATTACAAAGATGTTAAAATGAAAATAAGCTATTTAATAATAAAATGGTTTTCTTAATGGTTAGGTACATTTACTTTGTACAAGCTTCTTTAGCCATTCAACGATTAATAGGGAGGTATGCAGGGCACAAAATAAACCAAAATAAATAGGTCACATTTTTTACATGGTCCCCTTTTGGTTGAAAGAAAGAGTATATAAAAAGTGAAAATGTTTATTGCATTTACAGGAGAATCCAAATCATCTATTTGGAGAGATATGATGCAATAATAGCAGTGACTTTAGAGTTATGGTTAATTCTCATAATATTTAATGTAAATTATATCCTAGCTTTATAATGTGTGTTTAATTTCCAATGAGAATGATAAAAGCAAAAAAACAACTGAAGAAACTGATCTCATTACACCTATTCCATTTAAATTAATTTTATTTAAAGTAATTCCATGTAAGCAATATTTTCATGGGTTGGGGGCTGGGGAGATAGCTCAGGGGCATAAGTGCCTGCCTGGCAAGTGTAAGGTCCTGCGTTCCGTCCCTGGTTCCACTAAGTAAATAAGTAAGTAAATAAATAAATAAATAAAAATTTAAAAATTTGTGGGTGGCGTTAAACCTGGAGAGAAACTCATGGCTTCCCACAGCACCAACAACCCAGGCAGACTTTGGGGCTAAGACATTCATGATGGGCTTTGATATATGAAACCAAGTCTCCAAGATTCTCTTTGTTTTCTCCTGAGCTGGATCTCCCCAATGCACCCTACTGTGAAACTCAGTGCATTTTGCAGATCCCCCACCCAAAATTTTGGGGCCAGTGCCTGCTACTCCACCATTTGCAGCTTGTTTGCCTATAATTTTTGCAATGAAAGGGTTCACGAGGTCTTACATGCACAAGTTCAAGGTCATCTGCTTCCTCTCTAATAGGTTATCTAATAAATAAAATTCCAACTACAATTCCAAATTCACCCATATACAAAAAAGGATAAACCTCTATCTTCAAACCAGAACATTCAACTGCAAGATACACACCTAAGACTTTTATCCACGTCATCCAAATGTAAGCCTGATTCTCTGATTCAGAATCCTGCCTGAGCAATGAGCAGATCTGAAGTAAAACTATACTTTTATTTCAACCAACTCACATGTTTATACATGGGAAGGATAGGGCAAAACCAGGAATGAGTTTTACACATGAAATGTCACTATGAAATCCCACATGTTTTCAAAAGATCATCCTCAAAGTTCACTCTGAATTTTCAATAAACAAAAGTAGAAACTCCAGTTGAAGTACCCACACTGGTCTAAGTGAAAAACTAAAGATGGCCAAAAGAAGCTCAACTCTTGGGAAATGGGGAGATTTGAGATCTTTTGCCTTATGGGACCCATGTAAGAGCCATTATATACTAATACGAACGGCCGTGTGCTTAATATAGGCTTCTGGACACAACACCAAAGCACAAAAAAAAAAAAAAAATTCAGGTCTACCGCAGACTAAATGATGGAGTCCTTGTTTGTAAATGTTTCAACTCATAAGAAAAAAAAAAAATGGTTAAGAAAAAAACTGAATTTGTGTAACTTTATCTTCACCTTTTGAATCCACAGACAACATCCTCATACTGGTTCAATTTTTTTTTTTTTTTTTT